>JAWRVZ010000048.1:4125000-4237500 GCA_037043235.1 Rhodeus uyekii
CTGTGACCCGCTTCCACCGTAACATATCAACTGTATATGTTTGGCTCTGCATATACTGCTCTCTCTCTCTCTCTCTCTCTCTCTCTCTCTCTATGTCTCTCTCAACGTCTCTCTCTCTCTCTCTCTCTCTCTCTCTCTCTATCTCTATGTCTCTCTCTATGTCTCTCCGTGTCTCTCTCACCTGCTCACTCTCTATGTCTCTCTCTTTCTCTCTCTCTCCCGCTCACTCTCTATGTCTCTCTCTCTCTCTTTCTCTCTCTCTCCCGCTCATTCTCTATGTCTCTCTCTCATATGTCTGTCTCCTTCTCTGAATGAAAGTATAGATGATTCTGGATGAGTCTGAGAGTTCAAGTGTGTTCATTAAGGCCAAACTGGCACTCTGCACTTCAATTAAATCTATAATTAAACTGTATTCAATCGAGAGAGTCTGGAGTCTGAATGTGAAAGATTGTTGATGGATCTGTCTATAATGTCCTGGTGTGTGTTGAACCGAGCAGAAGAGTTTCTATGAGGATCCAAAGAGCATGAGAGGATAGAACCGTGATGAGAAACATTGCTGAGGATGACAAATGAAATGCACAGCCCAATGCACTGCACACACACACACACACACACACACACACACACACACACACACACACACACACACACACACACACACACACACACACACACACACACACACACACACACACACACACACACACACACACACACACACACACACACACACACACACACACACACACACACACACACACACACACACACACACACACACACACACACACACACACACACACACACACACACACACACACACACACACACACACACACACAGAATCAAATTAAATTGCTGTTAAATTGAATTTACATTAAAATATTTAACATATTAAAATGTAATGTCACTTCTTTTAAACTTTTTTGTTCAAAGCACTTGCTTCCGGATCTGTTTCTGGTGTGTGAGTAACGTCAGCATCTCTGTGACCCATTTTGGTTGAGTGGAATTCCGAGACTCGTCTCCTTCCCAACGGAGCACAGGTGCGGATCAGAACACGCTCCACAAACACTGGAGCATCAGGGGGAATCGCTGCGCAACATCAGCCTCGGACAAACTCAACACTTCTAATGCTGAATAAAACACAACTTTCTGCTAATCAGAGCATTCTCAGAACAGAAGACTTACATGCTTAAATTTATATTATTACTAACTTATGTGTGTGCATAAATGTGTGTGTGTGTGTGTGTGTGTGTGTGTGTGTGTGTGTGTGTGTGTGTGTGTGTGTGTGTGTGTGTGTGTGTGTGTGTGTGTGTGTGTGTGTGTGTGTGTGTGTGTGTGTGTGTGTGTGTGTGTGTGTGTGTGTGTGTGTGTGTGTGTGTGTGTGTGTGTGTGTGTGTGTGTGTGTGTGTGTGTGTATTTAAATAATGAAAAATCTGTCTAAATGATGAAATATTTTCTTACGTTTTTTTTTCACATATGTCTAAACATTCTTAAATTAATAAACTGTAATATATATATATATATATATATATATATATATATTACAGTTTATTAATTTACAATTTATATATATATATACATATATATAAATTGTAAATTATGTAAATTAAATTTAATATAACTATAAAGTACATTAAACTGTCTTGAGCAACGAGTTGAATATATACTTATAAGTAGAAATTTGCTTTAACTCCCCAAAACAAGTAAACTTGTGTGTTTTCATGACTTTACAGTGTTATATTTAATAGAGATGCCGAGATATTAATTCTTATTTTCTGAAAATGTAATCAAAATTATTATTTATCATTTTTGCTGAAAACTCTCTTGTTTTCCCTTTGAATTAAGTTTAAAAATTATTACTAATTGGTTGATTTTTCATTGTTGATTTTTCATCTTAAGCATGAACTTGTTTATTTTTATATATTCAAAAAAATTAAAACCCTTAATATTTTAAATACATATATATTGATGTAAGAAAGTAAGATTTTACAAGCTTTTAATAAGTGTGATCCATTTTCTTGTAATGTGGTTGCATCATTTCAGAAACGTCACAACATTTCCAAATCCCCCACACAAAAAGTGCCTCTTTTTGCACCAATTCCTCTGAGAAACAAACACATGTAATGGGCAAAAAACAACACAAATCAAAAGCAAAACTCTGGGACAAAGGGAAGCTGCTGTGGACCTGTGAGTGCTTTATTTAGGGTACATCAGTTTTCAACAACATTATCAAGCGCCATCAAGCTCACTTCAAAGCTTCGGGTAAAATGTTGAAGCACCTTATGGTTTCATACACAGAAAAAAAGCTCTACAGCCGAAAATCACCATACATTATGCAAAGAGGCCTTTTCTCATTATCACACATAAAACAGCCCACATGTATGTGCACTGAGCCTCGCTTTGATCACACAAATCACACAAATACACACATTTACATACTTGCTGTTTTGTGCATTATGCTCCATCGAACTCTCTGTAGTTTCAAAATCTAGTGGCCAGGATAATCAGCTGCAAAGGGTTATTATCTCAAATTAAAACCATGAAATATTTGTGGGATCTATCAAAGTCAAGTCAACTCATTCATTTACCCGTTCTTTCAAAATAATCAGTGTCGGGAAAGTTAACGTATAATAATATTGTAATATTGTAATAACTCCCTTAAAAAGTAACTAATTGCGTTACTTTTTAAGAACATAATCATAAAGAACATTAAGAAGATAATTACATTACTTTGCATTACTTTATTTCTCGTATCTGGGCTGGGCTTGTTTGTTTGATTGTTTTTAGAACAAAAATGTTCTATTTAAATGTAAATGTAAAGCACTTTCACGATTAGGCCGAAGGAAATGTAGATTGACGAGTTCAATTACTGAGGAATAAAAAATAAATAAATTCTAAAGTCATTTTTACTTAGATTAACTGAATCATCAAAGGTCAGCAGCGAGAGCATCGGTCAATAAAGCAAGATTAAATGCATACAGATATTTGTTTAATTTAACATTTAAATAATGGAGGTTTGTGTAATATTCTGATTTTGCATTTCATGGATTTTATTCATTTTGAGGAAAACTAAATCTGCAAGTGTGATTATTAAATTTAGTCACATTTACACTCACATTTAGTCTGGAACTACAATAGTCATCACAAACAGACATACACACGCGCACACACACACAAACACTCACTCACACATGCGCGCACACACACACACACACACACACACACAAACACTCACACGTGCGCACACACACAACAGGAGATGTGTTAGTCAACACATGGGAAAACAAAGTAACATGCCTTACTACTTTTGAAAAAGTAATTCATTTGATGTAAATTTAAAAGTAATGCGTTAATTTACTAGATACTTGAAAAGTAATTTTGCATAACTCAAGTTACATGTAATGTATTTGCCCAACACTGAAAATAAGTCAACAAAATATTTCACATTATATTGACAATAAACATTTATCTCAAATCTTGAAGCTTTTCACTGAGCCGTTAATTGCATGTGCTGATACTGAATAACGAGGGTTTTTACAAGGCAGCAAGTTATTCCTCCCCGCCTGAACATGTTGTCTATTTACGCTGCTCACTTGGTTATGGAACAGATCATGAAAGAGATTGTCCAGTTTGCTATGAGAACTTCATTTGACAAAACGAAGACCTCCAATCTCCCATTGCTCACCCTGACAAAAACAAAAACAGCTCAGCTGCGCAAACTGGCAGATGTTGTTTTGCAAAGGCTCAAAAAAGCCCAGGATTCCCGGAATCCAGTGTTATTTTACCCAGCGCTGAGCGCTCGTCTCCCTGTTGAGTGCAGGTGCCTGTGGAGCGAGGGGGGCGAGGAAGGTCACGAACGGAGAATGCAAGACATTCTGCACACACCTTATCTCGCGTTCACTCGCTCTCCATGTTTGTTCAGATGGAGAGACGAACTCTTCCTCCCACATGCACTCCTACTGATTCATTAGCACTTCACTTTATGACTCGAGCAGCTGAGCGCTTGAGGCCATCGATGACAAACTGAATGCTCTTTAAATTTCCTCAACTATTTAAAAAATACAAAATGCAGATTAATGGATCTTCATGTGGACTGACAGAAATCCATCTCTGAACTAGAATAAGCTTTCATAACATACAAACTGTGTTTTTGAAAGCTGGTTGCTACTAAGTTGCAAAAGGATGCAAATGTGTTTTTACGTAACACGAGAATGAACCTCATTGGTTCTTGCCGAAGCTCAAACGTGATGCGTAACACGAGAATGAACCTCATTGGTTCCTGCTGGAGCTCAAACGTGACGCGTAACATGAGAATGAACCTCATTGGTTCTCGCTGAAGCTCAAATGTGATGCGTAACACGAGAATGAACCTCATTGGTTCTCGCTGAAGCTCAAACATGATGCGTAACACGACAATGAATCGCATTGTTTCTCGCTTGTTACGTCCCTTAGTGTGTTGTAGTGTGTTTTTGTCCACTCCCCCTTTTTTGTCTACCCTATCATATTTCTCAGGTCCTGTCATTGGATAACTCTCCTGTCAATCAACTTCAGTGACAAAGCCACGCCTCTCCGCAAAGGAATTAGCCAACTATAAAAGACTAGGAAGTGACGCATCACATCAGCGCGTCCTTTGGACGTAGCTCTTGACTCTTGCTGTGTATTTTCTGTTTGTTTGATTCTTGAATTCTGTTAGTTGTTAGTGTTGTGTTTTTGGATAAAAGCTTTCTTTGGTGTATCGTTTTGTGTTATGTAAGTGCTCACCATCATTCAGAGTTTATGACATCCGATACAGGTGGGAAGACGAGTTCAGTAAGTCACGTGACATACATCGCATCACGTAGGGTTTAACTTGTTTAGTTCCACTAGTTTAGAAAGCGGGAGCTATCATTTGTATTTTTGGTTTTTAATTAGAGTAGTTAGCCGAAGATTTGTTTTTGTTTCTCTTTCTAGATAAGTAGTTATTTTTGGTTCTAGGTAGCTAATGTTTTGTTCTGTTCATTTCTTTGCTTTCGCCCCGCTTATTGTCTTCCACATTCTTTGTCATGTTTAATGTTTGTAAATACTGTTTGTTTTTATTTAATCATTTCATTACATGTTTTGTTGGTGATTTGTTAATTGGTGATTATTTTTCAACACTAAAACTAATTTTGATTTCATCTCGACTCCGTTTCATTTATCCCTTCCTAATGTTACAGATCGACATTTCTTATGTTGAATTAGCGCGACATTATTTATATTTACCTTTTCTTTACTTTTGGTGTTACGTTCCTATCCTCCTAGATCAACATCAATTAGGGTACGTAACATCGCTGAAGATCAAACGTGACGCGTAACACGAGAATGAACCTCATTGGTTCTCGCTGAAGATCAAACGTGACGCGTAACACGAGAACGAACCTCATTGGTTCTCGCTGAAGATCAAACGTGATGCGTAACACGAGAATGAACCTCATTGGTTCTCGCTGAAGATCAAACGTGACGCGTAACACGAGAACGAACCTCATCGGTTCTCGCTGAAGCTCAAACGTGACGCGTAACACGAGAATGAACCTCATCGGTTCTCGCTGAAGATCAAACGTGACGCGTAACACGAGAATGAACCTCATTGGTTCTTGCTGAAGATCAAACGTGACGCGTAACACGAGAATGAACCTCATTGGTTCTCGCTGAAGATCAAACGTGACGCGTAACACGAGAACGAACCTCATCGGTTCTCGCTGAAGCTCAAACGTGACGCGTAACACGAGAATGAACCTCATTGGTTCTCGCTGAAGATCAAACGTGACGCGTAACACGAGAACGAACCTCATCGGTTCTCGCTGAAGCTCAAACGTGACGCGTAACACGAGAATGAACCTCATCGGTTCTCGCTGAAGATCAAACGTGACGCGTAACACGAGAATGAACCTCATTGGTTCTTGCTGAAGATCAAACGTGACGCGTAACACGAGAATGAACCTCATTGGTTCTTGCTGAAGATCAAACGTGACGCGTAACACGAGAACGAACCTCATTGGTTCTCGCTGAAGATCAAACGTGACGCGTAACACGAGAATTAACCTCATCGGTTCTCGCTGAAGATCAAACGTGACGCGTAACACGAGAATGAACCTCATTGGTTCTCGCTGAAGATCAAACGTGACGCGTAACACGAGAATGAACCTCATTGGTTCTCGATGAAGATCAAACGTGATGCGTAACACGAGAATGAACCTCATTGGTTCTCGCTGAAGATCAAACGTGACGCGTAACACGAGAATTAACCTCATCGGTTCTCGCTGAAGATCAAACGTGACGCGTAACACGAGAATGAACCTCATTGGTTCTCGCTGAAGATCAAACGTGACGCGTAACACGAGAATGAACCTCATTGGTTCTCGCTGAAGATCAAACGTGACGCGTAACACGAGAATGAACCTCATTGGTTCTCGCTGAAGATCAAACGTGACGCGTAACACGAGAATGAACCTCATTGGTTCTCGATGAAGATCAAACGTGATGCGTAACACGAGAATGAACCTCATTGGTTCTCGCTGAAGATCAAACGCGGCGCGTAACACGAGAACGAACCTCATTGGTTCTCGCTGAAGATCAAACGTGACACGTAACACGAGAATGAACCTCATTGGTTCTCGCTGAAGATCAAACGTGACACGTAACACGAGAATGAACCTCATTGGTTCTCGCTGAAGATCAAACGCGGCGCGTAACACGAGAATTAACCTCATTGGTTCTCGCTGAAGATCAAACGTGACGCGTAACACGAGAATTAACCTCATCGGTTCTCGCTGAAGATCAAACGTGACACGTAACACGAGAACGAACCTCATTGGTTCTCGCTGAAGATCAAACGCGGCGCGTAACACGAGAACGAACCTCATTGGTTCTCGCTGAAGATCAAACGCGGCGCGTAACACGAGAACGAACCTCATTGGTTCTCGCTGAAGATCAAACGCGGCGCGTAACACGAGAACGAACCTCATTGGTTCCTGCTGAAGCTCAAACGTGACGCGTAACACGAGAATTAACCTCATCGGTTCTCGCTGAAGATCAAACGTGACGCGTAACACGAGAATGAACCTCATTGGTTCTCGCTGAAGATCAAACGTGACGCGTAACACGAGAATGAACCTCATTGGTTCTCGATGAAGATCAAACGTGACGCGTAACACGAGAATGAACCTCATTGGTTCTCGCTGAAGATCAAACGTGACGCGTAACACGAGAATGAACCTCATTGGTTCTCGCTGAAGATCAAACGTGACGCGTAACACGAGAATGAACCTCATTGGTTCTCGCTGAAGATCAAACGTGACGCGTAACACGAGAATGAACCTCATTGGTTCTCGATGAAGATCAAACGTGATGCGTAACACGAGAACGAACCTCATTGGTTCTCGCTGAAGATCAAACGCGGCGCGTAACACGAGAACGAACCTCATTGGTTCCTGCTGAAGATCAAACGTGACGCGTAACACGAGAATGAACCTCATTGGTTCTCGATGAAGCTCAAACGTGACGCGTAACACGAGAACGAACCTCATTGGTTCCTGCTGAAGATCAAACGTGACGCGTAACACGAGAATGAACCTCATTGGTTCTCGATGAAGCTCAAACGTGACGCGTAACACGAGAACGAACCTCATTGGTTCTCGCATATCAAGCAAACGCACTTGAGCTTCTGATTACTATAACTGAGGAATGTTTATGTAAATAAAACCCTACATTCATTCAGTTCATCATATAAGGCGATCACGTCTCTGTTTTTGTGTTTTAAAGAGGAAAGTTTTATGGGTTTGGAATGACATGAGTAATTAATGAAAGGATTTTATATTTGAGTTAACTCTCCTTAACTTCAACAAAACCAATTAAAACTTATAAAAAGTCTGGATGTTTTTGTTACCATTCAGAGAACATTCAGTTTTTATAATTTAATGAGAACCTTAGCAAATGCTCTTAGATCATATTTTTGTTGGGTGGGTTTGTGCTGCTTGCAAACTCATTTTTGCTCTACATAAAGATCTTTAACTAAATGAAACGAGTTCTTCTCAAGTTCATTTTAAACCTGGTTATTGCATTATTGCATTTTGCTTTCAGGCCAACTTTACTCTCAATTTCTCCCTAATGGTTTGAGGATTCATCACATGACTTCCAGCACATTCTCTGAGTGACTTCACGTTCGCTTTTCTCAGAAGTGACGACCTTCCCGCTACATCTCCAACTGTTGATGTCTGGACAGCTTCAACCACAGAGTCAAATCTGTCTTACAATACTTTCGCTCTTTGATTCTCTGAGCGAACACAAAACAAGCAAGAACTTTTAATTGAGGCATTATTTCCAATGTTTATCACGATGAAGCTGCTTTGAAACAATCTGCGCCGTATAAAGTCATGTGTTTATAACATGTGACTTTTATTGTCTTTTTACAACCTTCTTTCGAAGTTCATCTCAGCTCATTGATCTCCCTAACAGCAGTACTGATCTGCTGTTTGAGGCCTAAAGCATAAGTATACTAACAACAGGTCTGTGCAATTCAGCTGGAGTTCTAACGATTTTAATCTATTTAAAGGAAACTTATTCACAAAACACATTGTTTCAAAGCAGCTTTACTGGAATCATGATGTCACTGCTTATTTGCATTTAGCAAATATAGTATATAGTATAATATAGTTTACATTTTGCAACACAAATGGTCAAGCAGTTGAGATCAGTACACACAGCTTTCAGTGAATCGCTGTATGCAGATACAAGTGGAACAACTTTATACAGAGCTGGACGAATTTGCAACAGAGCAAAATTTGATGACTGAATGTCAATGTGTTTCTTGAATGCAATGCAAGTCACTTTGGAGAAATGCATGTGATAAATGCATGAACAGGGCAGCAAGTCTGACCTCTGACCCTTTCTGACACATGCGCACAACGCCGCCATGTGCTGCTAAACTCTAGCAAGCGAGCGAGAAAACCTCCAATTTATTTATTGTAAACTTAAGAAAGTGTATAGAAATGAGTGAGGGAGCTGGACAAAGCAAGAATTTTTGAAGTGCGTTTGTATCATCTGCCAGTCTGTCATCGCTATACAGAAGAAGGGAAATGTGGAGTGACTGTTCATAAAACTATTGCACTGACTGCCCTCCAAAGAGCGAACTGAGAAGAAGAAGAAGGGTGAAGGAACTAAAATCTCAGTTATCTAAACAGCATAATTTTTCTCGCTGTAACCTCAAAAGTGAAGGCAGCCACTGAAGTACAGAGCTGTATTTTGCAATATGGGTTCATGTAGTTCTGCGACACCAACAAATATTGTGCATATAAAGAATTCTCAATGCATTCATAAATAAAAATGTTCTGTATTTTTATAGTAGGTCGATCATTGTGACTTTTTATAAGTAGTTCACAAGCCAACAAAGTGTGAGCACTTTAGAAGAAATGAAGTTTGTACAAAAGGACATTAGCCATGCATTAATATCTCACAAAGTTGCTTTCCGATTTTATACACAATTCAAAAACCATTAAACAGTCCATATTTATAAAGGAAAAATCCAATTGGACATGCATTCATTTACATTTTACAATTCAACAGAATGAGATTAGTTGTTTTCTCCCAGTCTAATAGCTGTATCCTTTGAGTAAATTAATTCTCATTTTGAAACATTTGAGTCCTGCAGGGTCTCAGATATTCCCAGCTGAGCTGAACACTATCTAAACAACTGAGGTCAGATTCACATGCACATGACCGCTTGTATTTATGCATGTAAACATAAAGGCCTGTTCATAACTTCAAGCCCTAAGCGTTTCACAACTAACTCTAATGCTGCAGTGCCACCTGTAGGGCTTCGCTCTATAACCTCCTGCAGACAATGATCACTCGCACATTAACAGCACTGCAGTAATTCATTTGCAAGTAAAACTCTGAACAAATACAACGCCTGTTCCTCTTTGCCATCCGCTCCACCTTACAGAAGATCTATTGTGTTGAAGACATGAGGACTGGAGGAGGATTCAATTAAATAAATGGGAGTAGGTGGACAGTCCTCATCATGACAGCAGTTTAAGGGGGCGGATGTTTTACATTTTGTACATTTGTCTACGCATGTGAACGTGACATTTTAGACCCATGCAGATTTGTGGGTGTTTTTGGCATCGGTCGACAGAAAGACAATATCTGATGATTTTGTTTACAACACATGGCTTGACTAAAACCAAATCAGTGAAGAATCAAGGGCCTGGGGTCTCATTTATAAAGAGTGCGTACACACAAAACAGGACTGGAAACGTACGTACGCCAGTTTCCACGCAAAGGTTGTGATCTATAAAGAAACAAACTTGACGGGAGAATGTGAGCACCTTTTAAGCATACTTTGAACCGCGCGTATGCACGTTGTGGAGACAAAGGAAATTGGCAAAACAGATGGTGAGGTTTTATAAATTTGAATATTTTTTTGGCGTATGCCATTTTTGGATTTTGGGTGCATGTAAACTTTTAGTAGGGATCCTACGTACAGTTTTATAAATGAGACCCCTGGTGTTGCTCAAAGGAAACCAATATTTGCATGTCCAAAATCTTTTTCCAAAGCAGTGCTGACATCATGGAAACTCAGAGATGTGAAAGTTCACGCTAACCACCCAAAGCAAGCCTTGTTTCTGAGTATGAGCAAAGACATGAGAGAGAGAGAGAGAGAGAGAGAGAGAGAGAAATCCAAGCTCCACAGGTATTTTCTATATATTTACATAAATAAATAAAAAACATTACATAGTCAATTGTAATAAAGTTGCACCTCTAAAGGGACTTTGTATGTATGTGTGTGCGTGTGTGTATTCTACTTATTTTTGAATATGTTCTAAAAATGTAGTGTGCATAAACCATAAACAACTACACCAATATATTATAATATAATATAAATACAGTATAATATAATTAAAAATATTTTTATGTATATATTCATTGATCATATCATTGACCTTCATATGCAATAACTGAAAAATATCTAAAAATATATATTTAAGTTGTGTGTGTGTGTGTGTATATATATATATATATGAACCACAATCCTTCTATAATGTTCCTGAGCTTTCTCTGGAGCGTGACCTGGATGTGATGTGGGATTGGTTCAGTGGAGAAATGCAGCATTGGAGGGCAAATGTTGTCAGATAATGATTATATACAGAAATAAAAGGCTTCTTCTAGGGGGCGCTGTATGGCCCAAAACACTGAGCTCCAGTACATCAGAGCCCAGGAATTACATTATCATAAATATAATAATGTATTAATGCTAATGATTGAGATCGTACATAAAAGTAAAAAAACAACAACAAAAAACCACATTCAATAAAGTAATTATTAATTTGATTAATTTAAGTAAAATTCTCTGTGTTGAGAAAAGTAGGATGTGACAAATTTAACAAATGTAACAAATGTCTCTTTAGCCCCAACTTATAAACGGTTAATTAGTTAATAATAGCCTAATAATAACAAGAATAACAACAACTACAACAACAATAATAATGATGATGAAAGCAACAATATATTCCTTTTTATAACTGAAATATTTGAACATTTAACCCTTAATAAAGATTTTAAGGCTAGTTTGAGTGTCTGTATGCTATGCTGTCACATAAGCGAACTAATACAGACATTAATGATTATTATAATGTTGTTCAAACAGAATTAATTCGCTTTGGAAGAAATGTAATCATGCGCTAAATAAAGCATGTTGCAAGAGTGATTTGAACCAATAGGATCGCGCGGAGCCGCGTTAAGCCCCGCCCCCGCTGGATAAGCCCCGCCCCCTGTAGGAGAGGGTCACGGTCTCGCGCGGCTCGCGTTCAGATCAGAGTTTCTCTTCATCCACGCGATCATGATCAACTGGCGGGTGAGACGCATGCGCTTATTAACACACGTATTTAGGCTAAAAATTATTTTCTGCCAACTTTTTACTCGTTGACAATACCGCGCTAGTAATGCAGTCTTCTTTCTAACAATAAGTAGTACGATAACAAACTATCTAATGATAATGATACTATGTGCGTGTGTATGTGTATATACACACACACACACACACACACACATGGTCAATGTGTAAATACATGTTATTGCCACAGCAAAGGTTCTCAAAGCTGTTTTGTGTCGGACACGAAATAATCCTCAGTGTGAGTGTGTGTGTGTGTGTGAATGTGAGTGAGTGTGTGTGGTTGTGTGTGTATATGTATGTGTAAATACATGTTATTTCCACAGCAAAGGTTCTAAAAGCTGATATTGTTGTTTTGTACTGGACACTAAATAATCCTTAGTGTGAGTGTGTGTGTGTGTGAGAGACTATGTGAGTGTGTATGACTATGTGTGTGTGTGTATGTGTGAGCAGCTGCTCTTGTCTTGCACACACACACCATAAGGACTCCAGACACTTCCATAACCTTCTATAACCTGATGAGGGGGGGTATGGGGGGGTAAAATGATCTGGACCTACTCAAACGTTTCAAGTTTATAATGCAAGATCAGTTCTAATTAAAGTTCATTTTCTTGTCATCATTATGTAGTAAAGAGCCGAGTTCCACTGAAACTCACTGATGTTTGTTCATTTCCTCCTGATAAATGATGTCACTTCCTGCCGGTTTATGTTTTTTGAGGGGAGGGTCTTTAAAAAGTTAGAAAACGGATTGTTACATTATTAGCGTTTCATTTAATTGAATCCTCATTATTAACTACAGAACTTAAGTTATTTAAAATCAAGCTCGACATTCACTTCTTCATAATTGAATTATAGTGTGTGTGTGTATATGTACACACACACATATATATGCATGTGTGTGTGTGTATCAGTTGGTTTGTCGTCTCAACGGTGTGTAACTGTGTGTCCTCAGGCTCTGGATAATGTGCCGCTGCTGCTGTACATCCTGGCGGCGAAGACGCTGCTGTTGTGTTTGGCGTTTGCGGGAGCAAAGATCTACCAGAGCAGGAGAGCAGACGCCGCTCTGAAGCAGCAGATGGAGATGAAGAGGAAGCTGGCGCAGCAAACGCAGGAGCTCATCGAGAACAAGAAGGACGACTGACGTGTGGAGGACAGGTGAAGAAACGAGGGCATCATCTAAACGAATCAGTGCTGAATGCAGATGCTCACCGCCGTCTCTGTGTTTCAGGTTCTGCGGTTCCTCCACACGGATTGCTGGGCTTTTATACAGAGTTTTTATTTATTATCTCTGATGTTTGTAAATAAAGGTTTTTGTATGCATGTCTGCTCTTGCTGTGTTTCGTTGTTGAAAGAGCTCAGACTTCACGAGACTAAAACTCAAGTAGTGTTTCTTCATCGCTGGAGATATAGATTGCCGAATAAACCGGGCCAAACACTCAATGATTTTTTCTGTGTGCACTTGCATCAGTGTCGGCAGCAGGTGGCGCTGTTCCTGAGAGCTTCACTGAAACATGAGCAGCACAAGGTTACATCGACCGGTCAGCCGGTGCTTTCTGCTGTAAACGAGACTTAATGACGGAGAAACAGAGTTAAACGAGCTGGAGCTGCCACACACAAACGCTCCGAGCTTACGGAAGGAATACGAGTGTTTAAAATGCAAGCGCAAAATTTGAGAAATCTGGATATTTTGACCTAAAGCGTAATGATAATAATAATACGCGTTTTAAATAATAGTAACTGCCTCCACTTTGATCATTACAATTAAAAACATTGTTTTAGAGCGATTGTTTACTATAACGCACAAAAATAATTAAACTGAGATTAACCGCTGAGAATTAAAACAAATAACAGACTGTAACATCAGATGTTTTTGTTGTTGTTATTTTAAGATACTTCACCCCAAAACCAACCGATTAAAAAATACATGTTTATTTAATTGTATTAAAACAAATATATATATTTATAATTAAATATGTATCTTTTTATTATTATTTAATACATTTAAATAATTTGTTGTATGTTTATTTTATTACATTTTAATAAACAACAATTTATACATCTTTTTTAATCTATCGTTCCATCCATCTATCTAAAAAAAGATGGAATGACAGAAAGATATATATATATATATATATATATATTCTATCGTTCTATCTGTATCTGTTGATCTAATATCTAATATTTATTTATTAAAATAAAGATGATAGAAAGATTATCTGTCTTTTTATAGATAGATTTATATATTTTATAGGATGGAATGATAGATAGGTAATCTGTCTATCTTTCTAGCTATCTAGTTATATCTGTAAAAAGAGATGGAAGGACGGATAGATTTATCTATCATTGTTCTATATCTCTATCTAGAATACAGTTATTTAACATAGTAACATGATTAACAATTATATTTGTTTAGATTGCAAAAATCTTGAAACGTATATCTTTACACATTATAAAATATCTTTGATTTGGGAACAGAAACAATATACATATATACATATACGTGTGTGTGTGACTCTGTGCTCATATATAAAGTGTTTGCTGTTGAATGATAAGGATAAACAGAAGTAACCGGAGAAAGGTGATGTTCTCCTGACCTCATTCAAAACCCATTTTAATTATGAAGCCGTTGGTTCTTAAGCTGCTGATCCTGCATTATCATGCAGAAAATGACTGAATCATGCAACATCTGACTGATCTTTGCTTCCTTTTGAGTTTTTACACCTTTAACAAGTGAAATGTATCACATCTCAACCAGTTCATTTACATTCATGCATTTCTTCATTTCTTACTGTTTCCCAAAATTATAATAATCTGATTACGTTTTTTAAGTGTCTGATAACTGAACCTATATTTATTTATTCATATATTAAAAATACATTTATTGAGCTAATTTTGTAAAGATAAAGATGAAAGCAAAAAACTAATTTTTGCTCTACATAAAGATCTTTGACTAAATGAAACGAGTTCTTCTCAAGTTCATTTTAAACCTGGTTATTGCATTATTGCATTTTGCTTTCAGGCCAACTTTACTCTCAATTTCTCCCTAATGGTTTGAGGATTCATCACATGACTTCCAGCACATTCTCTGAGTGACTTCACGTTCGCTTTTCTCAGAAGTGACGACCTTCCCGCTACATCTCCAACTGTTGATGTCTGGACAGCTTCAACCACAGAGTCAAATCTGTCTTACAATACTTTCGCTCTTTGCTTCTCTGAGCGAACACAAAACAAGCAAGAACTTTTAATTGAGGCATTATTTCCAATGTTTATCACGATGAAGCTGCTGTGAAACAATCTGCGCCATATAAAGTCATGTGTTTATAACATGTGACTTTTATTGTCTTTTTACAACCTTCTTTCGAAGTTCGTCTCAGCTCATATGCTACTTACTAAGTGCAGATCAACTGATATTGTTTTATTTTAAGTATCTGATAAAGGCGAAATTTAAATACAGTAGAACCCCGAGTTACGAAATTAATCCGCTCCGAGGTTGGCTTCGTATGTCGATCTTTTCGTATGTCGGTCAGGCTTTTACATATTAATTGTCTAATCCGTTCCAAGCCCTACATTAACACCACTTTTAACATGGGATGAAGCGCATCCCAGCTTCACACTTTTCAATTATCTCCCTTTTCGTCACTGAGAAGAGCATTCTCTTCTTGCCTTTGACTTCAGGAACAATCTTCACATCCATGGCTAGTGATTAGAAAAAAGTTTTTTAACTGGTCACAAAATAATGGCGATGCAGCACGATGAAAACAAAACTTGTATGCGAAAGCGCGGAGGAACTTTAGTGTTAGAAATGGGAGAACACAGACGAAATGTGAGAGGAACACCGTGTGAGCGATGCTGACCAATAGGAGAGCAGGATTGTAAAAAGTGTTCCCCTTCTTACATGGACTATTCCAGCCATCCCTGTCATTCAGTGCGAAATGGACTATTCCAAAACTTTCCCTCAGAGTTTCAGGAAGTGACTGACTGAGAAGAGAGTTGACGGATGATTAAGGTAAAAGAGATCGGCTGAAGATTGTATATAGTTTATTGAGTGAAATACAGGGAATTATTGCCAATCGTTGAGGTTTTATCGATCATGCGTAACCACACATCTATGCACCTTTAATAAATACCAGTTTTGGATTATTCCCTGAGTGAGACATCATTGTTCTGACCGGACAAACTGTAGCCTTCATTCAACCCGAACCAAAATCAGCGCGAATTTCAAAACAAAACTCTGAAATCGTCGCCTCGCCAAGATTTCGTTTTTTGCATCTCGATCATTTTGTCGTTACTCGGGCGAAAAAAACCCCGAAATCTTTTATCGTATGTCGAATTTTTCGTACATAGAGCGTTTCGTAAGTCGGGGTTCTACTGTATTTAATAAGTCGAAAAGCATAAATGAAACAATAAGTAATAATTCATCAGACGCTTTTATCATTGCATTCAAGAAACACATTGACATTATAATCAGTTCTTGCTCTCCCTGGGAATCGAACCCATGACCTTGATGTTGCAAGCACTGCTCTCTACTGTTAGAGACACAGGAAAGCAACAACTGATTAGAATGGCAATGCGTTTCTTGAATGCAATAATAAAAGCGTCTGATAAATGAATGTAAATGTGCATGAATGTAAATGTAAAATATCAGCGGTTTCTGGTTCTCGACCACATGACGAACGCAAGTCTTTCCACGCGTCTGAATGCTTTCAGAGACATCAGTGAGCCGATGAAGATGACAGAAATAAACATTCGATCCCGTTCTTTGGTCTAGATAGTTTTATTAAAGGTTAATGCGTCCTCCTCCTCCACACATTCTCACTACCTAATGAATACCATTTTTTTGTTGTGTTGTTGTTGTTGATAGAAATCCTGAAGCTTTTTTTTAAGATATTGGCTACATTCAAACACATCAAATATACACAGTATGTTATAGTTGCTTAAAATCACTGGATGACATTAAACGTCTCCTACAGTAATGGAAAAGAGGACAACATCTCCAAAGAGTCGAGCACAACAGAGCGGTTCACAGAGCGCAACGGGAACATCACATCCATCTTCTCCAGAGGGGTTAAAGGTCATTAATATAAATAGAACCGGAAGTCATTGCTTTATTTTCTTTAAAATCATTCAATTTAATAACGGAACAGAGATTCACCAATCAGAGAAATCGGAAATGGGAATGACAAAACTGGTCATTCCCATAATGCACTGCGAATGACTAATAAACACATTTTATTTTATTTTATTTGTGCATGCAGCCAAAGATTTATAATCAATATTTTATTTTATTTTCTATTTATAGTCAATATTTAATTTAATTTATGCATGCAGCCAATGACTTATAATCAATATTTCATTTTATTTTATATGTATAGTCAATATTTCATTTACGCATGCAACCAGTGAGTTATAGTCAATATTTCATTTCATTTTAAATATTTGGCTGTATGTATGAAATCAAGTAAAATGATATATTGACTATTCATTTTGATGCAATTATGTCATTCATACAATGTAATGGAAAAAATATGAGATTGGAAGGATAATGTATTTATTTTCCCGTTGGAAAACGTTTGTTTGTGAGTGAACGAAATCATTTTTCCTCCCATCTCATATTTCTCCGTACATTCGCAAGGATTATTTCCTCGTAACAGAATTTAAGTGCAAAGGTTTAATGCAAGCGTCTTTCATTTTTTAACCAAATGTTTAAATTCCTTTCTTCTTCAGGACTGATGGAGAAAACGAGTGGAGAAAAGCTGACGTTAGCAAGGCAGAGAAAAGTATGCGTTCACAGTTGCGCTCTATATACAAACACAAGTACTTCATGTTGTTGTCGCTTCACCACATTATAAGGCTCTATTTTTAAAGTGCATAATACTTGGAGGAGCTGGCGAAGAACTTCAGCAACGATAATAATAATGACTTTTCAAAGACTGCACGAGTGCTTAACTGACTAAACGCAGAGACGATACATGATAAAGACGACGAGTACATGTTAGTGGCCCCGAGCGACACACACTTCAGACACGTTTGTTTGTGCTACACATGCCCTCTCGCGCTTTTCCCTCGCTTCTCTCTCGGTTTATTCAAATACACAGTTGTGACGTCAAGCAAATAATGACATTCATAAGACGAGAGAAACTCTCCCAAGTCCCTGACTCCATCAGAGATGGAGGTTAAGAAATGAAACGCGAGATTATGAGGATGGTCGACTTCCTCGCTAACTAGGAAGAGGATTTGACGCTCGCCACCGCCCCCGGTGGTTAGGATGACAAACTGCATGACTGCATGATTCCTAGTTGTTCCTGCGTTGGTCGTGAAGGTGAAACGACCCGCTCACTGGTTGACGGACGGGACATAGTCTGGGCGACGGGTCTGGATGATCTTGGGTCGATCGCGTTTGCCGGTCTCCGCGGTTTCCTCCTCGTCGGCGGAGCTGTCGTCCTCACACACGTGCACGATGACGCTGGGCGTGTTGGTGGTGCCGGTGTGGAGCTCGTACTGCTCACCTGCAAACACATGTGATGCTTTTTCAGATGTTCGTCTCTCTTTAGTGTGTGAAGTTTATAAACAGTGTTTCTGAACTCCTGAAACGCCTCATTGATTCTTGAGTTTCTTCCGGGAACAAACACTCACAATTTTCCTCATTATCATAATTCATGCGCAGAATAAAGGGGCGGGGCTTGAGTGAGTGAGTCGTGTGTTGAAACTGGCGGTTATGGGAAGGGGCGGGACATTTCCTAAACACGACCAATCACAACACACCAATCCCGCCGACCAATCAGAGCACAGTGTGCTTTCAGGAGGAGGAGCTTCATAGAGACAGGAACTAAACAGAGCGTTTCTGACAGACTGGGAAAAGGGTCCTCTTTAGGAAAACACACATCATTTCATAAAATATAGATCCCCGGTCATTAGTCTTCAGCATCAACGATCCTTCCCAAATCATTCTAATCTGAACATTTATGACTATTATCAATGTTCAAAACAGTTTTGTCGCTTCAAAATTTTATGACATTTTATTTTTCAGGATTTTTTGGTAAGTAGAAAGTTCAAAAGAACAGCATTTATTTGAAATAGAATCTTTTGCAGCATTGTAAATGTCTTTACTGTCATGTTCAATTAATTTATTGCATCCTTGCTGAATAAAAGCATTGATTTCTTGAACAATAGTGTATAGACCTCAAAAAGGTTTTTCAGGCTCAATGTATAGCATGGAAAAGAGGTAAATAGGTTATACCTGGTCCTAGTTTAGACACGGCACACAGCAGGTCGTAGTTGAGGACGGGCATGGCGTCCTGCGACTGCGCCCAGCCGACAGGAGGCGACGCCGGTGGGGAGATCAGGAACTGCTTCTCTGGTTTCGGAGGCTCGAGGCGAGGACTGCCGATATGCACCGACTGTACGGGACAAGAATCATCATCAAACATCATGCATTTATCAGACGCTTTTATCATTGCATTCAAGAAACACATTGACATTCTAATCAGTTCTTGCTTTCCCTCAGAATCAAACCCATGACCTTGATGTTGCAAGCGCAGCTCTCTACTGTTAGAGACACAGGAAAGCCTTAGCACCTTGTTGCATGTGTTAGTGTTTGAGCCACGGGAATCAAAGCTAAACCAGGATAACAGGGAGTTGCTATGCATTCTATCCTATTTGCATAAGGTGATCAGACTAGAGATGGAAAGCAGGGACAGATCCAACGTCACAGCTCAAAATCCCGTTGGCTGCACTTCATTTAACAGTACATGCACTTTAAATGCGCTCACCACAAAAGCATTGTAGTTTGAGAGAACTATGGGTTAAGTTAAGGTTCTGAGTTAGTACCTATTTTTTCTCAAGCTGGTTCCAGTTGTTATGCATGTTTGTGCCTGTAGAAATGGATTTTAAAAGGCTTTTATTTTGTATTTTAGTGTCATTTGAGCAAAACGTTTGTGCTTACTGCACTGATGCAGTTATTCATACACATCAGGTTGTACTTTCACCCATGTGGTGATAGTTAAGATAATCTTTGTTTATAAGACAGTATAATTAATCAAATCTGATCTCCTCACTACACATAAACAATGTCATGCTAGTCTTACTATTAGAGCTGCATGACTCTGGATAAATTGAGAATTACAATTATTTTATTTAACAGGGATTACGATTCTGGACAGAAAACTAAAGCAAAATAACATGAAATTTATTAGGTTCTGACAACGTTAATTGCTTCAGTATATTTAAAATTTTTAATGCATTTGAATAATTTTTTTTAATTCAGATTGATTGAATGATTCCACGACTCTCACATAAAGACGTCACTTAATTCTTTACTGAGTGAATCAATGTTTTTAAACGAATCTCTTGAATTAATGATTCAATGACACACTCATAAAGACGTCACTTGATTCTTTACTGAGTGAATCAATGTTTTTAAACGAATCTCTTGAATTAATGACTCACTCATAAAGACGTCACTTGATTCTTTACTGAGTGAATCAGTGTTTTTTAACGAATCTCTTGAATGTTTCAACGACTCACTCATAAAGACATCATTTGATTCTTTACTGAGTGAATCAGTGTTTTTTAACGGATCTCTTGAATGATTCAACGACTCATTCCTAAAGACATCATTTGATTCTTTACTGAGTGAATCAGAGTTTCTGAACAATTTCTTGAATGATTCAATGACACATTTCTCTCAGTCTCCATCTACTGGTGAAACGATGTAATTGATATAATCTTTATTTGAAGCATTAAGTTATTTGCTCTATTTTGATCACTTCCACAGACGTCAGTGTTTATATCTGAACTCTAGACTTTTATCCCAGCACTTCTGTGATGATATGAATATTTGTAACAGAAATAATGATTCTGTGTGTTTGTGTTTTATATCTATAGATGACGACGGCTCTCTCTGGATCAGCGGCAGACTTTAATGTTTAGTCAAAGGTTTAATAGACATGCAAATTTAGGAATAAGATCCTGTTGGTGTTTGAATCAAGATCACCATCTTTTATCAATTAATCGAGCAACTCTATAATACTATGGTATAAAATATGGTACCATGGAAATATTCTTTGTAATGGTTATTACCTGAGCAAAATACAGACGCATCTCCTTTCCATTGAAGTCACTCTTATGGAGTTTGATTCGAGCCTCGGCTGCCGCTAAAGCATCGGTGAAGTTGATCCGAACCCGTCTGAAGCTTCGGAAGAACTGGAACGACGTTCCTGGATCAAACGCCCGGAACAAAGCCTCAAACTGCTCCTGATGAAGAGAAACAAGGAAGAAAATCAAATAACTGTACAGGGAGGAAACAAGACGCTTCCTCAATGAAAAACAAAGAGTTGCGAACATCGTGTACGCAAACAAAACAAAGAACCTATGGATCGCACATGAAAATACTTTAGGGGACGCAATAAATCAAGATTTAATGAGTGCCATCACACCAAATAGCAAAAAGATAACCAGCAGTTTACAGGATATTTGTCGCATTTCTGTGTGCAAACATGGTTTATTTATTGGTCTCAAAGAATGATTTCAATACAAATTTATTCTGCAGAATTATCATTTATTAGATGATAAATACAGTAAAACAGTGTAATATTATATCAGTGTAAAACAGCTGTTTTCTATGTGAATATATAGTAAAGTGTCATTTATTCCTGTGATTAAAGCTGAATTTATTAGATGATAAATACAGTAAAACAGTGTAATATTATATCAGTGTAAAACAGCTATTTTCTATGTGAATATATAGTAAAGTGTCATTTATTCCTGTGATTAAAGCTGAATTTATTAGATGATAAATACAGTAAAACAGTGTAATATTATATCAGTGTAAAACAGCTGTTTTCTATGTGAATATATAGTAAAGTGTCATTTATTCCTGTGATTAAAGCTGAATTTATTAGATGATAAATACAGTAAAACAGTGTAATATTATATCAGTGTAAAACAGCTGTTTTCTATGTGAATATATAGTAAAGTGTCATTTATTCCTGTGATTAAAGCTGAATTTATTAGATGATAAATACAGTAAAACAGTGTAATATTATATCAGTGTAAAACAGCTGTTTTCTATGTGAATATATAGTAAAGTGTCATTTATTCCTGAGATTAAAGCTGAATTTATTAGATGATAAATACAGTAAAACAGTGTAATATTATATCAGTGTAAAACAGCTGTTTTCTATGTGAATATATAGTAAAGTGTCATTTATTCCTGTGATTAAAGCTGAATTTATTAGATGATTAATACAGTAAAACAGTGTAATATTATATCAGTGTAAAACAGCTGTTTTCTATGTGAATATATAGTAAAGTGTCATTTATTCCTGTGATTAAAGCTGTATTTTTAGCATCATTACTCCAGTCTTCAGTGTCACATTATCTTCACAAATCATTCTAATATGATGATTTGATGCTCAACAAACATTTATGATCATTATCAGTGTTGAACAGTTGTGCTGCTTCATGTTTTTTGTGGTAAATCTTTTCAAGATTATTATGCAATTCAAAACAACAGAATTCATTTGAAATCACATCACATGCATCAATCCAAGCTCAATAAAAGTTCTTTAAAATCATTTTAAACCCAAAACTCAAACACGTAAACAAGTCATTCAATTTGGAGCGTCAAGCCTCTAATCCCTTTGTTGAATCTGGTATCTATACCGAACCGGCCGTCCGACACAGGAGAGTGAGAAGAAGAGCTGTGGAAAGCAGCAGATTAGCACGATCAGGTTAGAAACCAAACCTGACAGCTTGTGTGAGCCAGAAAACGCGATGCAACAAAGATTTGTTTAATTCAAACCTAGCAGAAATGCATCGGAATGAGGATAAAGCGCGCCTCGACCATCAGTCTTACCCGAATCTGAGGCCGGATGAACATCTCGTGGTCCACCGGTGTCGCCACCAGGCAGAAGTTGTTGCACTTTGTCGTCTTAAGATGCATAATTGAGTTTCAGAAGTGTGTGAACACACGGCGTCTGTTTGAAACGCTGCTCCGCAGAAGTTTGTTGCCGTGCGCCGAGGTCACGGCTTTACTCGCAGGTTTATCTGCTGATAGTCCGGCTGATACGGTTGAGCACCGCCTCTCTCTCTCTCCTTCAGCTCCTCCTTTCATTCCTCTGTCTCTCATTCCTTCTTGCTGACTAATCCTAATGAGGAAGTGGAAACTCATGACATCACTCCATCCAACATCCTCATTCTCTCCCTTCAGCATGTTTCCATGCAGGTCTTTGGCAATCCTAGTCTCTCACCTTTCCATCCCACCGTCTCTCTTTATAACGCCATTCTTTTACACGTCTGACCTGCTTGTTTGCAGGTTTTGTCTCGTCTCAAAAAAGCAGGAAGTGCCCAGATAAAATACCTGACAACCAAACGGTTTCACAGAGAATTAAACCACAATGTGATTATCAAACGCAACATATGCCGAGCATCTTCCCATACTCATCATGAGAAGCGCTTATGCACAAAAAAAGCTTTAATGGTTCCCTGCGATTAAAAATGAACAGTGAGTTAAAACACCCATTAAATGTATTGATTATAATATCTATTATTTTAAATATTAGATTTTTATTTATAGTAGTAATATTTTTCATTTTATTTAGTCATTTAATTCTATATTTATTTAGGCATTTTTTATTATTATTATTTTAAAGCCATATTATATGCATCACAAAACATTAAATTCTATAAAGCTTAATTTGTTTTTTTAAAACACATTTAAAATCACAATCTTAATCAGAGACTTTTCTCTCAAATCGCACTGCCCTTTCAAGAACTTTTACAGAAAAAAACCCTGTAAAAATACCAACTTGTTTATGTGTTAACTGGAAGTAATTTTACCATTAGGGATGCACTGATATTAAAATTTGATAATTCTTTATATTTTAAAGCAGATAACCGATATATATTGGCCGATAGATATAAATCAAAATAATTTTTGAGAGCCTGATTTCAAAACAAATGTCCATTAAAACCATTAAATTAAGACGTCAACATAAATCACACAAATACAGGACAGCATCCTAGTTTTACATACGGTGTATTAATACTTTTAAAAACATGCAATTGTCATACAAATAAGATTAAAAACAACAATAACTAAATAATGAAAGTTGACAACAATTTCAAAACAATCAGAAATCAGTGAAAACGACTAAAAAGCGCTGTATTCTCCTGCCAGGCCAGTAGATGGCGATGTCACTTGGTAAAGAAACAATACATGCCTGTAGACTGAACGCGTAACACGCATGACGTCACTATTGCGTGTTTTTGTAGTTTACACAGAGACGATAGCGGTATGGTTTTCTAAAATGCTAATGATTCACTGTGTGAACTGGTTCAACTGATTCACTGAATATTGATTCATTAACCTAAATCGACTCAAAGATTCGCATAAGATTCACATTCTCAAAGACAATAGTGGTATGGTTTTCTAATACCAGTTTCCAAAAATGTGTTTTAAGGCCCCAGTTTTGATTCATAACAACTTGATTCACTGTACGAACTGGTTTAACTGATTCATTGATTCATTAACCTAAGCCGACTCAAAGATTCACTCCCAAAACAAACATCAAGCTTTTGAACAACTTCCCAACACAGTTTTAAAATCCGCTGACATTTCCAGGTTGTTTAATGACCGTGGGAACCATTTACAACAAACAGCAACAACAATAAAAAAACAAGCTGACTGTGGCAAACTGGCTCTTTTTTGCGTGTGTAAATGTGTTGATGGTTAGACAGTAACCCACGAGTCGAGTTTAAAGATTACACTCCGATCGCCCGCTTGTGTGCCTGTATTGTGGAAGGACAGGGCATCTCTGACTCAATGGAAAAATGGAAATATGAAACCATAATAAGGCGATGGAAAAAATGCAAAGGGAAGCAGACTCTAGATGGGTGTTATGCAAAGACGAGTGGAGGTGAGACAGCGGATAGTTGTGCTGATATGTAACCAGTGGTACACATAAGCCCTTAGAGGATATTTATATCCAGCTGCACAAAAGCGCATGATGATGTAACATATGAGTGATTTATACATTATCTACAGTAGCCCCATAAATATACATGGACACTAAAGCTACTTCAGATGTCAGTGTTTTAAATGACACAATATTAATGCCATTTCATTACAGTGTTCGGTTTACAACACCAGTGCAACACTTATTCTCATGCTCGTTTATGTGTCTTTAAACGTACAGATTCAGATTTTTTTGTGTTCATTATATGTTGGTATGAGAGAGTCAACATACTGATATTCTATTTAAAGCCACCCTAATTACCTTAGCAACACCCTAGTAACCACCCAGAAGACCCACCAACTGCAAAAGCAGCCTCCAAGGCAAGCAATAACCCAGAACACTCTAGCAACTACAGAGTAACCACCTAACAACTATCCAGAACACCTAGTAACAACATGGCAACCTCCTAGCAACCACCAAGAAACTGCACAGCAGCACTCTAGCAGCATCCAAAACACTCAGCAGCCTCCTAGCATCCACCCAGAACACCCTAGCAACTGCACAGAAACCTCCCAGCATCCACCCAGAACACCCTAGCAACTGCACAGCAACACACTAGCAGCATCCAAAACAATGAGCAACTGCATAACAGCCTCTTAGAAACGACCCAGAAAACCCTAGCAACAACATAGCAACCTCCTAGCAACCATCTACAACACCCAGCAACTGCACAGCAACACACTAGCAGCATCCCAGAAATAAGCAACTACATAGCAGCCTCCAAGAAACTACCCAGAACACCCTAGCAAGGGTAGAATAACTGTCTAGCAACCACCAGAACACCCAGGTAAACCCTAGCAATCACCCAGAGCACATAAGCAACTGCATAGCAACCACCAAGAACAGTCAGCTACTGCATATCAACCTCCTAGCATCCACCCAGAACACCTAGCAACCTCACAGCAACCACCCAGAACACCCAAAAACCTTGTAGCAACCCCCAGAACACCCAGCAACCTCGTAGCAACCTCATAGCAACCACCCAGAACACCCAGCAACCTCATAGCAACCACCAACAACCTCGTAGCAACCACCCAGAACACCCAGCAAACTCGTAGCAACCACCCAGAACACCCAGCAACCTCATAGCAACCACCCAGCAACCTCGTAGCAACCACCCAGAACACCCAGCAACCTCGTAGCAACCACCCAGAACACCCAGCAACCTCATAGCAACCACCCAGAACACCCAGCAACCTCATAGCAACCACCCAGAACACCCAGCAACCTCGTAGCAACCACCCAGAACACCCAGCAACCTCATAGCAACCACCCAGCAACCTCGTAGCAACCACCCAGAACACCCAGCAACCTCGTAGCAACCACCCAGAACACCCAGCAACCTCGTAGCAACCACCCAGAACCCCCAGCAACCTCGTAGCAACCACCCAGAACACCCAGCAACCTCATAGCAACCACCCAGAACACCCAGCAACCTCGTAGCAACCCCCAGAACACCCAGCAGCCTCCTAGCATCCACCCAGAACACCCTAGCAACTGCACAGAAACCTCCCAGCATCCACCCAGAACACCCTAGCAACTGCACAGCAACACACTAGCAGCATCCAAAACAATGAGCAACTGCATAACAGCCTCCTAGAAACGACCCAGAAAACCCTAGCAACAACATAGCAACCTCCTAGCAACCATCCACAACACCCAGCAACTGCACAGCAACACACTAGCAGCATCCAAAACACCCAGCAACTGCACAGCAAAACACTAGCAGCATCCCAGAAATAAGCAACTACATAGCAGCCTCCTAGAAACTACCCAGAACACCCTAGCAAGGGTAGAATAACTGTCTAGCAACCACCAGAACACCCAGGTAAACCCTAGCAATCACCCAGAGCACATAAGCAACTGCATAGCAACCAAGAACAGTCAGCTACTGCATATCAACCTCCTAGCATCCACCCAGAACACCTAGCAACCTCACAGCAACCACCCAGAACACCCAAAAACCTTGTAGCAACCCCCAGAACACCCAGCAACCTCATAGCAACCACCCAGCAACCTCATAGCAACCACCCAGAACACCCAGCAACCTCATAGCAACCACCCAGCAACCTCATAGCAACCACCCAGAACACCCAGCAACCTCGTAGCAACCACCCAGAACACCCAGCAACCTCGTAGCAACCAACCTCATAGCAACCACCCAGAACACCCAGCAATTGTTGAAGGGAACACTGTAGCAGCATCCAAAAGACCCAACTAAGCAGCCTCCTAGCCACCACACAGAACCCACTAGCAACTGCACAGTAACTGCCTAGCAACCACCAGAACACCCAGCAACACCCTAGCAACCACTTAAATTACTCAACAACATCCAGAACAGTTATATCTGCAAAACAGCCTCCCAGCAACCACCCAGAATACCCTAGCAACTGCATATCAACCTCCTAGCAACCCTTTAGAATACCCAATACTATAATACTGTTTTTATTGTATTAAATGTGTAAATACATTCTGTGTACTGTAGGTACATGCAGTCCGGCTTTTAATGCATCACATGAAGAATGTCGCATATGGCCATAGGGTTGCCTGGCTTTCATACAGTCACCTGGTATGAAGCAGGTTTATGGCGCTGCACAGGAGGAAAAGACGTCGAGCACTCATGCATTCGGGACCGAGTCAATCCTGAGTCACATGTGCAGAACAGCTTAAACATTTCCCCATGCTCTCTCACGGTCCAGGTATTCTCACTTGCTCTTTCATGATTAAGATGATTTTAATGAGTAAGGTAGAGTTTAGTGCTGCTGGTCAAACATCAATCTTGCAGACAGTTCCACTACAGACACTGAAGCAGGTGTAAAGCCACCTGAAATATCTAATACTTACAATTTTGACATCGATATCATGGGGAAAAACTCACTATTATCTCACAATTTAGCAGCAGGTTTTTTAGGCGGCTGTCACTTAAAGACCTGACACATGCATCTATTATACCGTTACACACACATTTTCTTTCTCAGCTGCCGAGAGACGGCTTTATGTCCGCACACTTTGGATCCAAGCACAAAATCTGCGAAAATTAGTGAAATTATGCAGAATATGCACAATCCCACGCTGAAATTCAAGCCCTGTAACTCCAGCAATATTCCTCTGGAGTTAATGAAACGAGTGAGTGAGGAGAGGAGGGTTTGTGTGTCACTCGCTGTCGGGGAGAGAGAGAGCGCAGCTGCAAGCGTTATTTCAGTATCGATATGTATTTGTTTTAAACGGTAGGTTTCTCAACCATCTACAGGTCTGTAATAACAAGTGATAGTTCACCCAAAAATCATTTTCTCATCATCATGTCATTGCAAACTCAGGTGAACACTAAAGCACTACATCACATATGGCAACAGCCCTCAAATGATCAAATTTGAGAGCGAATAGCGGCTGTCATCATACAAAAAATTATCATGCCAAGTCACATTGATTTTTATACAACAGAAATGGTTTCAAAGCAGCTTCGTATTAATAAACAGGAATTATGATGCAAATTTCCTCAAATATGAGACGGATTCAAATTTAGCTGTAAAGCAGCTGTAGCAAGATTATAGTGATCATGTCACTTCAGGAAGACTCATGGATTAATTTCACACTTTCTGCAGAAGAGAGAAAGCCATACGAGCGAGTAAACGATGACAATTTTCATT
The DNA here is from genome assembly GCA_037043235.1 of Rhodeus uyekii. Taxonomy (NCBI): domain Eukaryota; kingdom Metazoa; phylum Chordata; class Actinopteri; order Cypriniformes; family Acheilognathidae; genus Rhodeus; species Rhodeus uyekii. Next base: position 4,153,572 of record JAWRVZ010000048.1, read on the forward strand.
TCTGGATGAACGATGCCATTAAAGGCAGAACCTCGAGATAGAAAATGGGCATTCAAAATGTGTTGCATACACAAGAATAAGCATAACACGCTTTCTTTTCACTTGTGTTGTAGTTAAGGAGACAAACAGTACAAACATATAGAAACGTATAGAAAAATGGCTTTTTTAAATAATCACTGGCATCTATTAAATGTGAGAATCATGTGCTTCCTGTATGGTTTCTAATCTGAAAAAGAAAATAATAATGCAACCGACTGGAGTCAATTTTCCGTCTTATATTACGGTTATCACATTTCAACACATTGTTCAGATGTTGCATTTCAAGACATGTTTCAGGTTTTTATCTAATATCTTAAGCGTCCAAAAAGTCAGTTAGAGCTAATGAAGTCTTGAGCCGCTGATAGCAGAATAATGCAGTTATCAATGCAGTCACTAATGCGATAGTGATATGGATCTGTAATGCGGTCAAAACCGGCTGGAACTACTTTAGCTGCGCGTTTTCCTGAAAATAATGGCACACCTTAAAGCGTTCATCAACCAATCAGATTCAAGCATTCTATAGTCCCATAGTATAAGTGATAAATCTGTGTGATGCTTTAAGATTAAAACACTGACATGCACAAACCTAGTCATAAAACGTAAATGTATTTTAAGGCTGATCATTTAAATGAGTCACAATTTAGTTACTAAAGAATCATAGATTAAAAAGTATCAAAGATATTCAAAGGATGCAAAAATAAAAAATACTTTCTGCAAACGTCTTATAGTCATCCCTGCATAATAAACCGAAAGTAATGTATTTTAACGTAAAACGTTACACACTTCAAAATCAGATTTTTATTACTCTGTCTTATGGAAAAATGTATTTAAAATAGCTAAATTCTGACAGACACCTGACCTTCTTAGCAAACACATTTTCTAACGGGATAGTTTCAAATTCCACACTTAATGCAGGTTCCTGTTAAAAATAGATCTCTTTGGAAATTATATTACATAATCAGCCTAAATTTAAACAATACTAAGATTAAAGTCATGCATGAAAGAGAAAAACAAATGCTTTATAAGTGGCTTCAAGGGATAAATACGAGCCGAGACAGCGATCGAACTTTGACCTCAGGGTCAGTGGAAAAATACGATGCAACAAAGGTTTATTTTATTTTCCATGCGAGCAGCTGCGGTCAATGATCTTTCTAGGAGTTTGGCTCCTCATTGAATGTCCTTTTGTAGCATTAAAGCAGGTGTGGAGCTAAAATAAGCCAAGGCTTTGTGGAAGCTTCAAACACAGACCCCCACGGGTTTTACACTCATATTATTAGAATGGAAAATGAAGGAGAAGATGGAAAATGGACCAAGTTGGTTAACAAATCACAGCATTAAGAAAAAGAAGAACAAACTGAGCCTTTGATCGGTGATGCATTAACACCCTTCCGAACAGGGTTTAGCATCCAAAAAGTGAATCATTTTGCAAAGCAAATCTTTGTTTCTCCCATCATCACTTGGAATGGGTTCTTTAGATTTGGGCCAATAAGCAACCAACCAAAACGCAACAGCAACTGGCATCGGATTGGCAACAACTCAAAACACAGCCAAGTAAGACGGCAGGGAGTTTTTGGCAGGTTTTCTAAAGAAAATGTAAAAATCTAGATGGAATCACTGCTCTATTATAAAAGGAAACTTATTATAATCATATTATAAACGTAGCATTAGAGATGCACGATTAATCGTTAAAAGATCGCAATCCTAAAATCTCATTCCTAAATGGCAACGATTCTACGGTCTTAAATTCGTCATGAATCATTCAAGAGATTTGTTCAGAAACGCTGATGCATTCAGTAATGAAACAAGTGACGTCTTAATGAGTGAGTCGTTGAATCATTCACTCAATCTAAAAGTTTTAATTTTTAAATAACTACAACTTTAATTACATTAGACTGAAACAATTAACATTTGGTCAGAACCTCCAGTAATAAATTACATTTTATTTTGTTTAGTTATGTTGTTTAGTTTAGCTACTGATTGAAGATCAATCAGTAGAGCATTGGTGCTTGCAACATCAAAGTCATGGGTTTGATTCCCAGGGAAAGCCAGAATTGATTAGAATGTCAATGTGTTTCTTGAATGCAATGCAAGTCACTTTGGATAAAAGCATCTGATAAATGCATAAATGTAAATGTAAATAGTGGCACCGGGGTCTCACGTGGTTTATTTAGTATATGTAGAAGATATGTTGTGATGGAACACACCAAGGATTTATAAATCTGACCAAGATGAGTAAAATGCATTAAATGCATTTGTGTTAAAGGGAAGGTGCATGTGTGCTTTAACAGGCCTGAAGCTCTTCAGCTTTTTAATGTTCCTGCAAGACATAGACTCACTCAAATTAAAGAAGATTACAGCTATGCAGTCTTACAAAAATTAATGTGGCACTACGTCTATACAACACTATAGCACAATATCTAAAATAACAGGGTACCTTTCGGTGCATTTTAGCAAATTAAGTAACAAAAAGCATGCCATTCCTGATGTAAATCTCCAAAACATTGTCTCACCATGGTGGATATCCAAAAGTCATTATGCTGCCATAGTACACTGTCCCAAGAAAACAGGGTACTGTATTACCATGGCACACGCCTAAAAACATGGTATTTCAATGGCACATATCCACAAAGCAATAGGGCCTACCATAGTAGACACACTTTAGTAAATAAATTATGATGAGTCGTTTTCAGGAACAGCAGTTTAGTTCTATATGGCTTTGGAAGAATACACTATTACTTCCGCTACATCAGGTTCCACTAAACCGGGTAACAATCAGGGTAAAAGCAAAGCGCGTGCACGCCTACCTTAAACTGCGGCTCATTAAAAACCTCTTCGCACACTTTACACGCGATGAGCGCGTTGGGTTGGTCGTTTAGCTGGACTTCAGAAGTCGCCGCCCCTCCGCCGCTCTCTGACTGCTGCATGGCAACAGATGTAACCGCGGCGTTCGGTGCCTTTGATCTCAAACGCGGTGCCTTTGATCTCGAACGTTTCGGCGCTCAGCTCATGGCGCCATGCTCTGCCTTCCACCTTCTCGTCTCCAAAGCAGCGCAGACCGTGAAAACTCGACACGCACTACTGTACATGCAGCATCAGTGCATGCATAGTGCTACTACCAAAACCGTGATGTATTCCTGAAGCGAAAATGACGTCCACACTTGCGACAGACTGCACTGGGGGCCAAAACAGCTGATATGACGTCATGGTTTCCGCTTACGCACGAGCCCTGTGCATGGTGCATTGGTTGATGTATAATGTGTAAAAATGATATCGATTATTCAAAATGTAACCAGGAACACGTGAGTCACCGACGAAGCGTTCGTGTTTGTGTTAATGTGTGCAGTGCATGCATTTTAAAACGTGATTATGATAAAGATTATCACTGAAGTGGTGTTGGAGTGCCCTCTTTTGGTCAGATTTGTTACATTGCAGGCACATGGCAAAGCTGGGGACATTGAATCCATTGCACCCTGCCTAAAATACAGTATTGTCATGCTCAAGTTACACAAAAATGTCTGAATTTCATTGCATTCAGTAAAATATTAAAGACACTTTACATGCAAAGCAACACACATATTTTCATATTTCAGTCTTTTCAGTCTCTGCACCTGTGGACCTGTGTGAACTTCCAACTTATCTAACTCAATACTATTTTTAATTACATTATATATTTCCCTTGTGTTTTTCGCTTTTTAACAGAAATGACTTCATTAATATATAAAATATTAATATTGAGAGATTCTTTCTATCCATCCATCCACTTTAGCATCCCTCCATATTTAGCAACAAAAAAGGTTATTAAGGAAATAATATACTTTAAAAGAATATACTTAAGTGCAAACTATATAATATATATAACAATATTTTGAGCTCTTAATTGCTCTTATTTGCAATTAAAAGAAAATGTAAAAAGTGTTACTTCATTAAAGCATGTCAAAATATTATTTAAACAATGATTTAAAATATAGTTTAAAACTTTGATTACGCTTTATTTTAAGGTGTCATTGTTACAGTGTATAGATATATATTTAATAGAGTGTAATAATAATTAACAACCTGTACTTACTATAGGGTTGGGATTAGGATATGGTTGAGGGTTAGTTGCATGTCATTATGCAGAATTTACTCTTATTAATATGGTGAGTGCATGCAACATTTGTAACAAGGAAATAAGTGAAATAAAATGTTATCAAAATCTTTATTACACGTCTTTAAAAAGGACACTTTAAAAAAAAGTAAGAAACATTGTCATTAAAGTGTATTTTTTTAGCACTCTTAAATGGCCTTTTATTGTATGAATATTATATAACCTGCAAGTACAGTTTTTAAAATAATTATGCTTTTGAGATAGGTATTACAGTTAATTTAATTCTACTTCATTACGATAGTAAACTCCAATTCATTTTAAATACGTGCCCTAACCTTAAACCGATCATCTTGAGCTGACCAGGCTCCCAATGGAGCGGATTTGAGAGGGCAGGCAAGTCATGTGGGGATCAGAATCTGAAATTTACCATAATCCTCCAGAGGGAAAAGGTGGGAGAGAGAGAGTAAGTCCTAGTTACCTCAATAGAGCGTAGACTGGAGAGGTGGACGCAAGAGTGTGTTAGTTCTGCACAGTCATAGCAAACTCTAAACACTCTTCTAGCTTTTTAATTATGGCCCAGAACAGAAGTGATGTGAGTGTCAACATGGAGATTTCTAACGGAGCTGTTATCCACTGTCCTGTAGGATCATGCATGGAGATGGAAGATCGGCGGACTGGGGAGGAAGAGGAGGAGGAAGATGAGGTTGAACTGGCTGAAGAGGTGGATGAGGATATGGACGATGGTGGAGAAGACAGCGTAATGCCTTCAACAGATGTGATAGTTCATAAAACATTGCAAGAGGATGTTGTGGAAGACCTGGAGTACCAAGAGAGTGCAATTCTACAAAACGAATCTACAAAAGAGGTAAAGGATGGAGAAAAGGAGGACAAAGAATTGATAGCCAACAAACTAACAAGGCCTGAGCTACCAGTTGAACTCTCAATTACAGCACAAACACAAGTTCAAAACAAAGCTGAAGTGCGTGTAGCATTCAAAGAAGTGGACGACGATCGAGTTGATCACAAGCTGGAAACGCTGTACGAAGACGAAAAGGAAAGTGATGAACAACAAGCGGTGACTTTAAGCGTAGGGAAGATCGAGACGCAGGAGTTGCTCTCTGAGGTAAGAGAGCTCACTTGTTGTTTCCTCGAGAAAATAGAAATCAAATACAGAGATGATCAAATGCAGCAAGTAATAGATGAAATGGTTTTGCAAGAAGAGGAGCATGAGGCGGTGAAGGCGGAGGGTGTAAAAAACAATGTGGACGAAGAGCCACGGATGGTTTCTACCAGTGAAACAGGTTCAGAAAAACACTTTCAGAGTCTTGGGGAAGAGGAAGAACCAGTGACATTTGATAACACTGGCGAAGAACAGTCTGTGACCAAGGTGCCTATATTTGAGGATTGCAAAGCAAGTGAAGATGCCTTAGCCACAAATAATGATAACGAGACGTCCGGCATTAACAAAGCAGCAGAAGAAAGGGTGATTGACTGGATTGCAAAAGAACAACCAGAGGAGATGGTGCAGAATTCAGATCAGTCGGTGGAAAGCATCGTGCAAAAGCATGACAGATTAAAGTGGCTGCAACAGGTGGCGGGTGACACTGATCTAGAGAACTGTGAGGGAATAGTGGCAGATACCCAATCAGCCACTGTCAATGGACCGGAGGAGACAAAAGGAGATAAAGAAGCTGATAAAGAGGTAGAGGGCATTGAAAGGATTGAAAGCGGTGTGGAGATTAGCGAGGAGCCAAATCAGGTCAAGAAGGAGGAGCTTTCTGAAGAGCAGGGAAGCTGTCCTGAGGTAGAACAGCCATCTGATACACCTAAAATCGAAGAAGAAGGGCCGTGTAAGAAGCAGAAACAGCTCGGCAGTGACAAACGGGAGGTCTTGGAGGGAGGGGACGCTGCGAAGGAACAGCCAAGACAAGTCAAGGAAGAAGTGACAATACCTATGGAAGAGGGGCTGTGCAAGAAGCAGGAACAGCTCGGCAATGACAACAGGGAGGTCTTAGATGGAGGTGATGCTGTAAAGGAACAGCTAAGACAAGTCGACGAAGAAGCGGCAATAGTTATAGAAAAGGGCGTGTACAAGAAGCAGGTGCATTTTGGCAATGACAAATGGGAGGTTGTAGATCCAGGTGATGCTGTAAAGGAACAGCCAAGACAAGTCAAGAAAGAAGTGACAATACCTATAGAAGAGGGGGTGTGCAAGAAGCAGGTGCATTTTGGCAATGACAAACCGGAGGTTGCAGAGCGAGGTGATGCTGTAAAGGAACAGGCAAGACAAGGTAATAAAGAAGTCTCTACAACAATAGAGGAAGGGGCGGGGACGTGGCTAGAAGAGCTCAAGGCTGTCATTGAAGATGATTCAAGGAGGAAAGCCCTGGGAGGGCGTAAGGTGACTATACCTGCCTGGTTGAAGGCCAACGAGAGCTCGGATGCCCCTTTCCAAGAGCTCCTGAAGTCCCGGAACAGTGATGGAGAGGTGAATATCGAGGCTAAAGGTCAAGAGGTCACCATGGCGAATGGGGTCCCTGGGATGCCAACTTCTGTAGTTCAACAGGAAGCATTCAAACACCTTATAAAGCCGACGAGGATGGCAACTCGATCTCAACAGGAGGGCGATCCTCCTGACCAGCAGATCTCCCTCTATGTGAAGGTACCTTCTATTGTTATTTATAGGCAGATAATAGTCAAGATTTACATTTGAATATTGGAGTTTTGGAAGGAAATGAATCACATGGGTTTTCTTTGATCTCAAAATTGACCACAGGTTTTGCTCAAAAAGGTAGTCCAAATATTTTAGTATTTTGGTGGGAACTATGACTATTGATGTCATTGTTGTCATTTTACAGGGAAGGCAGAATTTTAAATGCATATAACCTGTCAAAAACCAGTCAAGACTTAAAGTCTTATTTTAAAAATGACTATAATAAGGCTATATTGTTAGCCTTGTTAGCATAAAGTTTCCTACAATGACAGCATGTCCTTCTGCCCAGCAGATGGTGTTACTATCACCAACACTAATTGCATTAGAGTCTTTGCTCTACTGGTCAGCTGCCATCCCGCTTCTAGAAAACCTCCCAGTTCTGGGCAATGTTACTTCCACAAGGTGATTAAGCACCAACTTAACCACTATTATTACTGCTGGGTGATCTGCTAAAACCAGCATGAAAGTCTCTAAAACATACCTTATACTGGTAACTAGTATGCTTTTTAACTTGAGTTTATATCTAATCATGAGCTGAACCCATTTATGCCTAGACTGTTCTTATTCAACAGCCACTGATCTGATGAGAATCTTCAATAGCTTAGACTAATTGCCAAGATGGTTTCAAAAACAGTGAAGACAACGAAGAATACATTTATGTTCAATAAATCTGAAATAATAAGGCTTAATATTTAAGAAATAAGTCTCATTTAGGGGAGCCGGACCCCTACAACCATAATTCCAGTCCTGTTTGTGCCGGTGATATAACGCACTTAGTTAATTGAGATTATTCTTAGCACGGTGTTGAGCTGATGGATTGATCAATGAGCTAAAAATGAATCTGAAACAACAGACACAACTTGATTCTAGAACATTCCAATAGAAAGTACAATATAATGTAGCCTATCAAAAGACATGGTTCAAAAGACTTGGCTTCAGGCATTACTTTTACAATATATTCACCGTTTACCAAAGAGTTTGCAATAAATTAACATTATAGTGCAGCATAGATGGCTATTGAGTGTTTACAGTAATAGTTTATATATTTATTATATTATATTTATATTATATATTATATTATATTTATTTTCAAATTTTTATTATTATTTTATTTAATTTTTCCATGGAATTGTCAAAAAAATTAAGAACAAAGCGTAGCGCGGGTTTTGTAACCAAGCAAAACTAAAGCAATAGTAGAATTTAATTTAATTTTTCATTTTATTATTTAAATAAAAACTACAGTAATAGTGGTTTTATTATGGTATTATTATATAGATTATTTAATTTAATTTAATTTAATTTAATTTAATTTAATTTAATTTAATTTAATTTAATTTTATTTTATTTTATTTTATTTTATTTTATTTTATTTTATTTTATTTTATTTTATTTTATTTTATTTTATTTTATTTTATTTTATTTTATTTTATTTTATTATTTTTTTTTTTTATTGTCTGAAACATTGAGAACCAAGCACACAGCCAGTTTGTAACCACGAAATATTGTTACAGTATTAGTATTTTATTTTATTTTATTATACTATGTATTTATTTTATTTTATTGAATAGTCTGAAACATTCAGAACAAAGCACACAGACAAATTCTTGTTATATGAAGGAGGCTGAGCAGCGGGACGTTAAGCCTTGTAAAAATGTCCTTAAATCCCACCCGTATTTTTCTGCAGAGCAATTCCCATAACAAAGAATCCCTTTGTGCAAGTTGCTGTGGAACACAGTGAAAGTGCAACTCCCACAGTCTCTCTATACAGTTCAGATCACAGAAGTATCGTTTTGAATCTCATCATAAGCTTTTGTATGTTGTCGTAGTTTTGCTTTGGTAAACACAAAGCGATGACGTGCTCATTGCTATTATGCCTGTCATTCAGTGATAATCAGTTGATTCTTATTTTGTATTAGTTTGAAAATATGGACAGTGCATCATGTGTTTGTATATGAATATGAACCAGTAACTGCACACCAGTTGCTTCTGGTGTGCAGTGTGTAGTGTAGTGGGCTAATCTCCCAGCATTCCTCCACAAACTAATCTGATTAAGATGTTTGTTGGTCTGAGTCGACTGTGAGAAGGACCTGAGATTCTGACCGAGTGTTTGGAGGGTGGAGTGACTCTGTCCAGTCATAATAAGCTTCCTGTATGTGCAAGACTCATCGTCATGATGCTAGACTATGGTGTGTGGTTGGCAGGGTGTTCCTAATAGTTGCTAGGGTGATCTGATTGGTTTAGCACCGCTATGAGGTGGAGTATTCTGGATTGTTGCTAGGGTTCTCTGGTTTTTAACATTTTGTTATGTGAATGCTATGGTGTTCTGAATGATTTTTAGAATGTTGCTAGGGTGTTCTGAGTGGTGTTTAACATTAGCATGTTTGTTATGAGATTGCTAGGGTTTTCTGGATTATTGCTGAGGTGTTCTAAATAATTGCTAGGGTTCTCTGATTGTTTTTTAGCCTTTTTCTATGCAGTTGGTGTTCTGAGTAGTTTTTAGCATGTTGCTATCTTTTTCTGAGTGTTGGTTAGCATTAATACAATGGTATGGGGTTGCTAGGGTATTATGGGTTGTTGCTAGGGTTCTCTGATTGTTATTTAGCCTTTTTGCTCTGCAGTTGTTGGGGTGTTCTTTATTGTTTTTAGAATGTTTCTAGGATATTCTGAGTGGTGTTTAGCATTAGTGCATTGCTATGGGGTTACTAGGGTGTTCTGGATTGTTGCTAGGGTGTTATTGATAATTGCTAGGGTTCTCTGATTTGTTTTTAGGAATTGGCTGTATAATTGCTACGGTGTTCTGAGTGGTGTTTAGCATTAGGTCATTGCTATGCGGTTGCTAGGGTATTCTGGATTGTTGCTAAGGTGTTATTGATAATTGCTATGGTTCTCTGATTGGTTTTAAATAATTTTGCTATGCAGTTGTTGGGGTGTTCTTAATGGTTATTAGATGTTGCTAAGGGTTTTTCATTGGTGTTTACCATTAGTGCATTGCTAGGGTATTAGGGTACATAGTGGGGTTGCCAGGGTATTCTGGATTGTTGCTAGTGTTCTCTAATTGTTTTTTATGAATTTGCTGTGGGATTGCTTGGGGGCTCTGGGTGTATTTTAGAATGTTGCTAGGGTGTTCTGAGTGGTGTTTATCACATTGCTATGGGGTTACAAAGGTATTCTGGATTGTTGCTAGGCTGTTATTTATAATTGCTATGGTTCTCTGATTGGTTTTTGTCATTTTGCTCCGCGGTTTGTTCTGCATTCTTAATGGATTTTAGAATGTTGCTAGACAGATTTTTAGCATTAGTGTGTTGCTATGGGGTTGCTAGGGTATTCTGGATTGCTGTTTGGGTGTTCTTGATTCGCTGATTATTTTTTTAGCAATTTTCTGTAGGATTGCTAGTGGTGTTCTGAATGATTTTTTAGAATGTTGCTAAGGTTTTCTCTGTGGTGTGTGTGTGTGTGTGTGTGTGTGAGTGTGTGTGTGTGTGTGTGTGTGTGTGTGTGTGTGAGTGTGTGTGTGTGTGTGTGTGTGTGTGTGTGTGTGTGTGTGTGTGTGTGTGTGTGTGTGTGTGTGTGTGTGTGTGTGTGTGTGTGTGTGTGTGTGTGTGTGTGTGTGTGTGTGTGTGTGTGTGAGTGAGTGGTGTTTAGCACATTGCTATGGGGTTGCTAGGGTATTCAGATTTTTTTTTCCATGGTGCTCTTGATAATTTGCTTTGCAGTGGCTAGGGTTTTCCCAATGCTGTTTTTACATGTTGCTATGCAGTTCCTTTGGCAGTCTGGATGGTTGTTAAGCATAAAATGTGACATAAAATGTGACACGTGAATATTAATGTAATTGCAGTGTGTGCTTCTATTCAAATCAGGTATTAAAGTGTCTCTAAAGATGATGTACTGCCCTCTATTGGCATTAAGTGGGTGTGTTTTACCCTCATGACCTCATCACACAGCTTATCTTCAGGTGGCCAGACCTCACACAATCATTCCACAACCTACAGACTCATAAATACAGTGACACACTAGTAAATCTACTCAATCCCGGAGGCCCTTTAGAACACGTTCAACATGAAAATATATGTATTGTTTATTTCTCGATTTTTGTGCAATGATTTATTGCATACTGGAAATCATAAAAGCAATTCTTCATAAAGATTTTTCTTTTTTTATAATGATGATCTGTAAAACTCTTTCATAACTCTTTCTCATGAACGGCGTCTCTATTGCTGATAACAATGAACAAACGTCTCAGTGTCTCGACTGCGTTTTCCAGCCCAAACACCCACAGGAACACGAAGACAGACTCTTACCAAACGAAATCAGACATTCTGGATTCACAAAGGCATTTCCATGCATTCAGAGAATTTGCTTTCTTTGAGAAAGCATTCAGTATTATTAGACATGTGAACGCAGCATTTCACCATGGCTTGGTTTGATGTAGCGGCTAAAAAATTGGGATTTCCGAGTATTGAGCTGTTTGTGAAGGTAAGACCTTCTCACATACTGCAAAAAATCAACATGCAAAAATAAGAAAATAAAACGTAAATAAAAATATAAAAACAGCCTCAAAGTAAGCCACCGTAGTGATAAAATTACACTTGATAAGATCTAAAAACAAGACAAAAATGTATTTGAAAAGTTATTGGAACAAAAAGCTGAGCAAAATCAATTGTATTTTTTTCTTTTTTTAAATTTGTGGTTGGTTTTAAATGACCATAATATTAAAATAATATTTGTGTCAGAATGTGCAAACATTGTTTTCTAAAAATAAGATTCATTTTGCTTTTAAAATAAGAAAATATGTCTTGAAGTTTCTGATTTCAGGATGAACTGAGACTAAATATGCCGTTCGCTTTAAAAACATCCTTCATTCATTTAAAGAAATCACCAGAATTGGCATTTTTTCTAATTAAGTTATTTTTTACGATACAAACAAAAACATTTTTTTTCTTTTAGTTCTTGACTCATTAATTTATATTAGAAGAGAAAAACAAGATTTATTGCCTAATTTCAACATTTTCTGACCTGTCAGAATTTATTTTCTTGCATCTTGTGATGTTTGTTCTGCAGCTGAACAGTTTGAGCTTATTTCGCTCATTGGTTTTTCGTATTTTTACTATGGAGTTCAATGCACATAAGCTCCCTTAAATTGATAGTACAACCCAAAATGTATATTTTGTCAGTTCTTATTCACCTTCAAGTTGTTCCAAACACAAAAGAAGATATTGGTAACCAGATAGAGAGTGTTGGTAACCAGATACTTGACGGCACACATTGAGTTCTATAGTAGGAAAAAAAATACTATATGGAAGTCAATACAACATTCTTCAAAATATCTTCTTTTGTCTTCAACAGAAAAAAAGAAACTCATTCAGGTTTAGAACAACTTGAGGATGATTTTGGGGCGAACTGTCCCTTTAAGGATTTATTTTTTCCCCATTTAATTTTTGTGGAAAGAGATACTTTCTTTTTAAAGTCATGTAAAAAATCATAAAGACAGTGATGGATTGCTGTAGCGTAGTATAGTTGTTGTTGTTGTTGTTTTTTTATAATTAACTTTCAAAACACCATCATAAAACAATAACGAACCAGCACAGGACAGCAAACACAAGGGGAATAAATAGTGACTTACAAGGCGGTAATAGATGGAGAACAGGTGGGGAAAATCAAACAATAACGAGGGAACAAGACGGGCGGGGTTACACAATGACATGACATGAAAATGCGAACGAGTCCCATTAAACCAAGACAGCGCACAGCCAGTGAAACAGACTGTGCACAAGACAAGACACATGAAAGCCCACGGCCGATGTAAACATGAAGCGCGTGCTTCACAACAACACACACGGACAGAGAGCATGCGGCCGGAGGGAACTCAAAACCGCCCCCACCCATGACGTAGAGCGCACGAGAACAAGCAAACACTCGCAACAGGGACAAACACACGGGCCGCCATGAATGTCCGAATCCTGACACAAAACCAAGACTGAACAAGATCAGAGTGTCGGGATTGAACATCATGTCCTGCACACAAGACTCTTCACAGACACAAGAGTGTGCGCGACTCGAGACACTCAAAGCCCCGCGCTCCCACAAAGACACAACGGTCCACGAAACACGAGAAAACTAGACCGAAGTGGCAGAACCCTGACATTAACCACTTAAACTCAAATGTGTCTATTTAAATCACTTTTTAATATGTCCATGTAATGACTTCTGTATTATTCTGGGGTTTATGCATCTTGTAGTGACAGACATATTTTACAAATTAACCTCCATTGACAAAATGCATTTCTGGAATTCTCATTATCTAAAGAAATCTGCAACATTAATTAACATCATTAGTTATGTTATATTAGATAAACATATAGCCATAGTGTATCAGTAAATGTTTGCAGTGCAGAGAGAAAATGAAATCACAAGCGCCAGTTCAAACCCATTGCACTCCACATTTTGAGGAGTTTTTTGTCAAAGAACTGATGGGATAATCCGTGTCTCACAGGCCGGCAGTGATGGAGAGAGTATCGGGAACTGTCCCTTCTCTCAGAGACTCTTCATGATCCTCTGGCTGAAAGGAGTCATCTTCAACGTCACCACTGTGGACCTCAAGAGGTGAAGCACATCATGGACACACACTGATACTGATGCACCCTTTCAACACAAACACCACACACCTTCCATTCCAACAACTATGATTCCCAACAGGATAAAATTACTCCCTGTGGAACAGCAATCACTTTATTTCTAGTGATTTTAGTGCTTAGAACTTATTTTATTTTAGTTTCTAATCAAAAGTTAGGCCCTGACTTATTTTATTTTATTTTATTTCATTTTATTTATTTTTCATTCTTATTTTTGTATTTATTTATTTATTTATTTTTGTTTTGTTGATTAAATTAAATTAAATTAAATTAAATTAAATTAAATTAAATTAAATTCAATTCAATTCAATTCAATTCAATTCAATTCAATTCAATTCAATTCAATTCAATTCAATTCAATTATTAGAAAAAAATGCTTTAATACTTTTAGTTTTTCTTAACAATCACAACACTGATGAAGGGCGTGTTTGTTGATCCGTGTCTGCCAGGAAGCCGGCAGATTTACAGGATCTCGCTCCGGGAACCAACCCTCCATTCATGACCTTCAACGGAGAGGTTCTGGTGGACGTCAACAAGATTGAGGAGTTTCTCGAGGAACGACTGGTTCCACCACGGTACTTTCTATATCGGTTCACTTACCATTTCTTAACGGCCTCCGATTCTTAAAACTAATTTCTTGTTTAGATATCCAAAGTTGGCAGCAAAGCATCCAGAATCCAACACAGCAGGAATAGATGTATTTGCCAAGTTTTCTGCCTACATCAAGAACCCTCGTAAAGAAACTAATGAGAGTGAGTTTCATTGGTTTTTAGGTTTGTGAAATTACTCTTCTCTTCTGTATCTCTGTTTTAATGTGGTGTTTGTGTGTATTCAGGTCTGGAGAAAGCTCTTCTGAAGTCTCTGAAGAGGTTGGATGAGTATTTGCAGATGCCGCTTCCTGAGGAAATCGATGCCAACAGCATGGATGATCCCGATGCGTCTACACGAGGTTTTCTGGACGGACCGGATCTCACGCTGGCCGACTGTAACCTGCTTCCCAAACTACACATCATGAAGGTGCTTCTTTCCTTTTCTTTCCTTTCCTCCCTTTTTTGTCTACAAAATATGTTTTCCCTTTCCCAAGACCTGTTCAAAAGATTTTTAATCTAATTTAAATTAAATAAATCTAATTTTAATCTAAATTTTAAAAAAAATTATTGAAAAAAATGTACATAAATTTTAAATATCTTATTTAGAGTGTACCCCTTTTGCTTTATTATTGACAAAAGAATAATATACATATCATGTATAATGTATATAGTTGTCATGATTTAAATTTTATATATACACACGCTGTTTTGAGCATATAAGATGTTCTGCTGCTGCATAAATAGACATAAATGCATAAAACCCATAGCAGATCTAGACAGGTGGAGCTGGGGGAGGTGGAGGAGTTAAAAGAGTTACTTGAGATTAACCTCAAGTAGACTGCATACTGATCAGCTTACGCCGCCCCGTTGAGTTTCATGACTGTACTCTCACACACACACACACACACAAACATATACATACATATATAACTTGCCTACGCATATGCTGAACTTCATAAACCCAACACGTTTAATCACCTGCATACTTTTGTCTGTAGGTTGTTGCGAGGAAATACCGAGGTTTTGTGATTCCTGCTGAGATGACCGGAATTTGGCGATATTTGAATAACGCCTACCAGAGAGAAGAGTTCATGAACACCTGCCCTGCTGACCGGGAGATTGAGATCGCCTACCTGGATGTCGCCAAAAAGATCAAATAGTTTAGGATGACAAGATCACATGATTGTGTGTGAAACTGCATGGATGTGTGTGTAAGTGTGTGTGTGTCTGTGTGTGTTAGTTCAGTCATGAAAGGGTGTTTTAATGTGTGCGTGTGTGTGTGTGCATGTGTGTGTTTATCTGTGTGTGTGTGTGTGTGCATGCGAGTGTGTGTGTGTGTTAGTACAGTCATGAAAATGAAAAGGTGTTTTAATGTGTTTGTGTGCATGTGTGTGCGTCTGTGTGTGTGTGTGTGTGTGCGTGTGCATGCGAGTGTGTGTGTGTGTTAGTACAGTCATGAAAATGAAAAGTTTTTTTAATGTGTTTGTGTGCATGTGTGCATGTGTGTGTGTGCACGTGTGTGCATGTGTGTGCGTGTGTGTGTGTGTGTGTGTGTGTGTGTGTGTGTATGCGAGTGTGTGTGTGTGTGTGTGTGTGCGCTCACTGGTGGAGCTGCATTAATACTATGGTCTATTGATCCTAAATCGGTAGATTGGCCTCAGTTTTCCTTCAATCAATGGCAGGACCAGGAAAATAGTATAAGAGAAGCAGAGAAGTAAAATTCTTTCTGTTAGGATTCTCAACAACTTCATCTGTATCGGATCTGTCTTCATGCATGATGTAGATACACTAGATATGGTATATTCATAATGTTCACCTTCGCCTTGACCAAAATTGATATCATAATCCCTTTTAAGCTATGCTTCTCAATATTTCTTTATCTCTATTATTTTTTTGCATATACAGAATATATTTCTTTCGGAAGTTTTGCTTATGATTCTCCTGGTCAGGCCGGTATATTTACACACACATTTTATATACATTTTATATTTAATTTGGAAAATCATGTTCATTATTCACAATATACGTTTAATGAAACACTGCTTTTATATCATCACATAAAGCTTTATTCCACAGGTTGATGGATTTTAAAAATGAATAAAATTTTCAGGTAATAGTTTTGTCTTTTCATGCTTAGGACGAAACTGCTTCATTTATACAGTATTTGATTGTTTTGTTTTTTATCAGTGCATTACTTAATTAGTTATTAGAATTTGTTAAAACGTTCTATTCATGCGACTGTGTAACCTTGCATGAAAGCCTTATGAAGCTCTGACGAGGAGACTTTAATTAAACGAATCAGAATTCATCAAGTGTTCATGGTTTTTAATTTACCAAGGCTGTTTTTACACATGGGTCGCATTGAACTCTGCAGACCAAACAAGCGAAAAGAGTCTCCAAGTTTCATCGTGAACTTCGTTTGACGGGTTCTCTTGTATTTTTGTAGGGTCACCCAAGCAAAATATCAACAGCTTCTCTTTTTAGTCGGCTCAAGTGACCTCTAACTTTAAGCTTTGAGAACTGTCTTGTTTGTCCTTTAGCAATGATCACCGAGAGAGATATCTGTAGAAAAATAAAGTTCTCTTTATTATCACTGTATTTTTGCATGCTTTGTCATTTTTATTGGAGCTTGCAACAACGAAGAGGTTGTCGACAGAAGGTTAACAGGATTTCGTGCACAACATCAAGGGTACACACGTCACAGGGGTCAGACAGGTCAGTCGTGTTATCGATGGTCCATGGAGAAGAGTTGAAGCATCTATGTTTGAGAAACGGGTCGCTCATGCAGGCGAGGCTCAGTTCTGAGAGCAGTACTTCCAGAAGCACACTGTGTTTGGAGAAAGATTTATAGTGGTTAATGTGTGCGAGTAACTTGGCATTTTGTTTTCCACAGCGGCTGGTTTGCATCGTACCTCTTTTGTTGGTTTTCTTAGCGGACGGATGAGACTTTTTAAAGGTTTTTCCGTTGACTTTGGGATCCATCTGCTCGGTGCTGGCCTTCGCTGAGATCCCACCGCTGTCTATAGTGGTCGCTGTGGTGGGTTTCAGGTTTCCATCTGTCACTACCTGCTGCTTAGAAAACATTATTTATTGCATAAAGCGCAAATTCAACTTTAGTGTATTGGCTCGTAATTGTTTTAGGAGCTGAGCGTACCATTTTGCTCTTTTTTCCGGTGCCTCGTCCATTGCTATTTCCTTTACAAAAAGACAACAAAAGCCAAAATGATATTCATATAATATATATAAATATATATCGGCTCTTTTTTAATGTTACCGTTTCCCCGATTTATTAAAGTGGATAAATGATGGATTATTTCCTTCAGCTGAGACTCTTCAGATGTGACTCTTCATCATAATGGGTTTAAATTGCTTGAAATATGATTTGAATCACTTAAAATTTGAAATGAAGTTCAGAACAGCATGTGCAGCACAAGTCTGTAATAAAATTATACTGAGAACATTATAATTGTGGGGTTGGGTTAAGGCTTTTAATGGAGGCTTTTGTTTTTCTATGCGAATATATAGTAAAGTGTCATTTATTCCTGTGATTAAAACTGAATTTATTAGATGATAAATACAGTAAAACAGTGTAATATTATATCAGTGTAAAACAACTGTTTTCTATGTGAATATATAGTAAAGTGTAATTTATTCTTGTGATTAAAGCTGAATTTATTAGATGATAAATACAGTAAATCAGTGTAATATTATATCAGTGTAAAACAGCTGTTTTCTATGTGAATATATAGTAAAGTGTCATTTATTCCTGTGATTAAAGCTGAATTTATTAGATGATAAATACAGTAAAACATTGTAATATTATATCAGTGTAAAACAACTGTTTTCTGTGTGAATATATAGTAAAATGTCATTTATTCCTGTGATTAAAGCTGAATTTTTTAGATGATAAATACAGTAAAACAGTGTAATATTATATCAATGTAAAACAGCTGTTTTCCATGTGAATATATAGTAAAATGTCATTTATTCCTGTGATTAAAGCTGAATTTATTAGATGATAAATACAGTAAAACAGTGTAATATTATATCAGTGTAAAACAGCTGTTTTCTATGTGAATATATAGTAAAATGTCATTTATTCCTGTGATTAAAGCTGAATTTATTAGATGATAAAAACAGTAAACAGTTTAATATTATATCAGTGTAAAACAGCTGTTTTCTATGTGAATATATAGTAAAATGTCATTTATTCCTGTGATTAAAGCTGAATTTTTTTAGATGATAAATACAGTAAAACAGTGTAATATTATATCAGTGTAAAACAGCTGTTTTTCTATGTGAATAGAAAAGTCTTCAGTGTCACATGATCTTTCTGATATGATGATTTGATGCTCAACAAACATTAATGATGATTATCAATGTTGAAAACATTGTATTTTTTTTGGAAACCGTCATGCATATTTTTAGTATTCTTTGATCAATAAAAATGTCAAAAGAACAGCATTTGTGTGCAATAGAAATATTTAGTAAATTATAAATGTCACTTTTGATTAATTTAATGCATACTTGCTCAATTAAGCTATGCTACCAAAACACACCTTTGGTTATGAAGGTGATTCGATGGCTCCGTGTGCTGTTCACTAGCTTCTGAAGCTCTTCAAGTGCGTTCAACATCTTCACCAGCTCGTCCTGAGCATCCGGATCTCCTGTGACGGGATCAGACTCTGATTGTTTGTCGCCGTGCTGGTTTGAACCGATCGCCTCTGACAGCCTGAACCGTCTGTTCTTCTCCGTGTGCCGTGGGGAACCGGGGGAACCGGTTGTGTTGTCTGTCCTCAGAGATCCATCACGTCCGCTGGTCGCTGGCGGGATCTCCTCGTGTTTGAGTGTTAGTGTCTTTAATAGATTCTTGATGCCTGTGTCTAAGGTTTTGTCTCTGACATTCGGGCTACTTGTCGCTGTAATTATTTCTTCTAACGCTCTCATCGCTACAGTCTTTCCATCTCTGTCGGGAAATGTTGTCATTGGTCTGGTCTTCAGTAGTTTCGCTCGTGCTGTATTTATTTCATCCGCATCTGGTCTCCTTGCATCTGGAGGGAAATACAAACGCTTTAAAATTGGCTGTGAAACAGAAATTGAGATTGTATTTTTCTTCCCGACACTCTTGGCCTTCTTAAAGGTTTCTTAAAGAGGGGTTTTTGGTTCCCCAAAGAACCTTTCAGTGAACAGTTCTTAAAAAAAAATTTTTTTTTTCTTTGTATGAAGAATATTTTAATAAACTTAAAAACCTTTTTTCCTTTATAACGGAAAAGGTTCCATGGCTGTTAAAGATTATTCATGGAATGCCAATAAAGAAGCCTTATTTTTAAGAGTATTGTGGTGTGAAACGGCCTCTCAAACAAGAACAAATGTAGGGCGGAGCTTGATTTTGTCTGTGGGGAATTTATTGTATGCTTGTGGTTTGCTATTGGTGGAAGACAAGAGAAGAGAAGAGAAGAAAAGAGAAGAGAAGAGAAGAGAAGAGAAGAGAAGAGAAGAGAAGTTTCTGCAAGTTGGAGGGGAAGTTATTTTGATTGAAGGTTATGAACAATGATAAATCATTAATGATAAATACTGCAATATTCCATAAAAAATAAGAGAAATTAGATTTTTGTAGACTGCTTTGTTGCTCAGAATGGAATACAGATTAATTAGTTTCAGCTGCAGAAAAGTATTTGCATGTCTCTAAAATCCCAGTTTATGGTTGGTACCAGAATGATGCATCCTTCTGTTCTCTGAAAGGGTTTGTCTCATTTAGTGGCGAACCGAATTCCGAAAGTCCTGTTGACACGGAATTGTTCCCATACCCATAGAAACAAGTCAATGGGAAATGCCAATGCACCGCAACCCCCGGAGAAACCTTGAAAAGAGAGACATTCCCAACATCAAACATCCCTTAAAAGGCCTTTTCTTGGCTTAGACAAACATAACAGATGACAAATGCCTTTTATCCGAGAAACTTTCTAACCCGAAGCTCATCGTCATTCTAATCTTAGAGGTGGACGCTGACAAATCTCTTGTCCACACTCATGTACAAACACATGTGGAGCCGGCATCCGTGTTGACAGAAGTCTCGGGGAAGTCGGAGAGTTGCTTGGACGACCGTTTCGATGACGTTGTAGGTGCGTATTTTGGACATTTGCAAACTCTGAACTTGCCATCACTCCATTAAAAACCCTTTGAAGCAGAGGGGTTTCATCGCCTTAATCCAAGGCAATCGTGACGATTGTTGCGGGCATTCATGCACTTTTGTAATATATTAGCTTGACCTTTCAATGCATCATGAATACTTTCCATGCATGTGCATTTAATAACTTTGAAGCTGCATGGGGAAGATACGGTGCACATTCAGGTCAAGAAATTCTGAACACAAAAGAGCATTTGAATTAACCTAAATCTGATCCGCTGAGACCTGATGACCCACTTCAAGCATTACATAACCCTACTTGAAAGTCCTGATCCAATTTTAGAAGGGGAACGAGTCCAGGCCTGAATGCGGAACAACAGATTTGGACAGGTTTGCACACACTGGAAGTGCGGACAGCACAAGACCAACAGAGCCGGCGCCACTGGAATGATTGCCTTGATCCAGCGCCATCTCTGAGTCTGTAGGCTTGACGACAGTCAGACTCACTTCCCGCAGGGCGGAGAATTATAAATGAGACACCACAAGTGAATAGGGTGGGAATTACAAGTTTTCTTAAATGCTATGTTTAAATATGCAGACAAAGAATTATCTAATTAAATATGCAGTAATTTGCAGAAATGTCCAGAACAGAAATCTGAACACTGGATAAACAGTCAATCTTCAATAAAAACCAGTCAATTTTCATGTTTGATTTTGTTGGCTTATTCGAGTCAAATGTTTTCCGGATATCTCTGTTTATCACTCACTTGTCAACGGCAAGAAAAAAGTACATTTTCACCATGGAATAAAAAGTTATACACATATTTGTAAGTCTATATCAGGTGAATGATTTATAATCAAACTTTTAGCGTTTATAATGTGTCTGAAATGGAGATTTCTGGAAAACTCACGTCCGTTAAATTTATTCATTGTTATTTTAATCCACAGATGCAAATAGATAAAATGCAATAAAATAGACACTTAAATGTCTGAAAAAAGAGCCAATAGCCCAAAATCTCAATGTAATTTAATTTTCCAGCGCCTTGCTTTAATGTCTCGGCTGTCACTACTAGACAAAAAAGTTATGTAATAGTCGTTTGTCCCTCAGAGAAAAAGTTTCCAAGAAGACTTCAGAAGACATCTCTAAAATTTAAATATCTATGCAAAGATATGTACATGAAATCAAAAGTCAAACATTTTTCTTCCAATTTTCCCAAGATCAGACATTCTGAGCCGATGTGCACATTCAAATTTGCAGCTTTGTTTCCTTTGCTTCTGTTTTTATTTCTCCTAAGCGAAAAACATCTGAGACAAAGTAAATTCCTGAAACATTTATACCATTAAGGCTTTTATATTTGTGAGTGTTACGAAAGTTAGAAATCAGCGTTCCTGACGCTCAAATAAAGAGCGTAATGCCAAAGTCAAGGATTAATTTCCCAGGAAACCCTATTCTGCAAAATGTGACTAAGCGGCATGAATACATTACCCTCATGATTTCCTGAAAAGTTGGGCAAGAAAAAACCAACACTGTGCAAATAAATTTGACTTGACTTGAAATGCATGAAATAATCAAATGTATGCATTGACTGCAATGAGGGGGAACATCTGCCAAGTGCATGTGAGCTGTTTTTGACCTGTCTTACCTCTATCAGTTGGTCCTTCAAAAGCATCTGGTTCTCCAGACATCAGCGGAGCAGCATCCGAGACCGAAGCCGCGGTCAGCAGAGCGACTGTGGTCAATACTTTCAACATGTCCACCTTATACATCTCGATGACCTGAAGGTGAAACGCTCCAGCTACGAATCAAAGCTCAAGGAATGCAACTGCGTTTCGATCGAACTACCGTCCCAGAGTCTGTCTTTGGGTGAATTCAAACACCTGCCACACTCTTTTACACTGATGCGCCTCTGAGATGAGAAGGCTTGTCAAGCGTGCCGTACCTTACGCTGTTTTACGCTGCACTTCCTCGACCGTCACTCCACATCCACTGGGCCTTTTAAAACGAGACACCCACACTGACAGCGTCCAATCAGGCTGCGCGTCCCTCCCCGCCACGTCCAGGCGTTGTGTGACATTTGGGGCTGTGTTTGGTGTTGGGGTCCTCCATTGTGAAGGTGGCGGCAGGCAGTGGGCCCTTCTGCGTCAGAGGCCCTTTTTACTCCGGCCCTTGTGCAAACACATTAAGAAGTGCCTTATCACTGCTTACACAGCAGCGCACCCGATGACTTTGTCCACTCCTCAACAGGGTCAAAAGGGCCATCCCGAATATGGATGACGTTTGATGTGTGCGCCAATGCAAATAGTCTTCATGCATATGAGAAGAAATTAGCATGAGCTGAAGTGCGTGTGACGACTATGATGCAATGGTGCATTTAAACTAATTATAAACTAATCACGTATATATAGTTTTATTTTCAGTTTGAGCTATTTTGGTACTTCAGATTAAACCTATATTATTTCAGTTGCCAAGGTCAAATTTCCAATTTTTAATTTTTAATCTAGTATTTATATTTCACTTTACTTCAATTACCAAAAAGTCATTTTAAGTTTAAGTGAACTATTATTACCGGTATATGATAATTAGTAAGAACAAAATGTATCTATATATAGAAGTCTATTTTAGTATTATGATATACATGCATATGATATACATATACATATATATATATAGATAGATAGATAGATAGAGAGAGAGAGAGAGAGAGAGAGAGTGGTTTCATCGCCTGTAAACCAGCCAGAGAGAGATGGAGAGAGAGAGAGAGAGAGAGAGAGAGAGAGAGAGAGAGAGAGAGGAGAGAAAGCATCTTGCTTTATTGCCATCTTTAATATAGCAAATCACTCAATGATGCAAACCTTAAATTCTGTAACGTTTGTACCTTCCTGAACCTTCCTGGAAAGTTTTCAGTGAGAAAATGTGTTCTAGCTGGAAGTTAATGACACAGGAAGTGTTGGTTTCTGTTTGCTTTGAGCCGTGATGTCAGGAGTGCGGGACGCGGAATGCGGTCAGGACAGACGGATGGGACTCAATGGAGGTTGCTGGGGAAGAGAGAAGCTAACCTGAGAGCATCCAGTAATTCATTACCCTTGATACTGGGCCTGAATACAGTCATTAGCTCTGTGAGGACCGTCAAAACTTCAGCACTCGAAGGGAAACGCTTCCCTGCTGTGAAGAAAGTAGCCTTTCCTTGAGGGTTTGCATAGCAGTGTTGGAGTTGAGACCAGATCCTGGAGGTTCCAGAACAAAACCCGAGACCAAGGAAGAGCCAGACCAAAACCCAAGACTGGAAGAACAAGAACAAAACCCAAGACTGGAAGAGCCAGAACAAAACCTAAGATCCTAGAAGAACCAGAACAAAACCCATGACTGGAAGAACCAGAACAAAACCCAAGACTGGAAGAGCCAGAACAAAACCCAAGACTGGAAGAGCCAGAACAAAACCCAAGACTGGAGGAGCCAGAACAAAAACCAAGACTGGAAGAGCCAGAACAAAACCCAAGACTGGAAGAGCCCGAACAAAACCCAAGACTGGAAGAGCCAGAACAAAACCCATGACTGGAAGAGCCAGATCAAAACCCAAGACTGGAAGAGCCAGAACAAAACCCAACACTGGAAGAGCCTGAACAAAACCCAAGACTTGAGGAGCCAGAACAAAACCTAAGACCCAAGGAAAACCAGAACAAAAACCCAAGACTGGAAGAGCCAGAACAAAACCCAAGACTAGAGGAGCAAAACAAGACCCAAGACTGAAAGAGCCAGAACAAAATCCAAGACTGGAAGAGCCAGAACAAAACCCAAGACTGGAGGAGCCAGAACAAAACCCAAGACTGGAAGAGCCAGAACAAAACCCAAGACTGGAAAAGCCAGAACAAAACCCAAGACTGGAGGAGCCAGAACAAAACCCAAGACTGGAAGTGCCAGAACAAAACCCAAGACCCAAGGAAAACCAGAACAAAAACCCAAGACTGGAGGAGCCAGAACAAAACCCAAGACTGGAGGAGCCAGAACAAAACCCAAGACTGGAAGTGCCAGAACAAAACCCAAGACTGGAAGAGTCAGAACAAAACCCAAGACTGGAGGAGCCAGAACAAAACCCAAGACTGGAAGTGCCAGAACAAAACCCAAGACTGGAAGAGTCAGAACAAAACCCAAGACTGGAAGTGCCAGAACAAAACCCAAGACTGGAAGAGTCAGAACAAACCCCAAGACTGGAAGTGCCAGAACAAAACCCAAGACTGGAGGAGCCAGAAAAAAAAACACAAGACTGGAGGAGCCAGAACAAAACCCAAGACTGGAAGAGTCAGAACAAAACCTAAGACTAGAGGAGCCAGAACAAAACCCAAGACTGGAAGTGCCAGAACAAAACCCAAGACCCAAGGAAAACCAGAACAAAAACCCAAGACTGGAGGAGCCAGAACAAAACCCAAGACTGGAGGAGCCAGAACAAAACCCAAGACTGGAAGTGCCAGAACAAAACCCAAGACTTGAAGAGTCAGAACAAAACCCAAGACTGGAAGTGCCAGAACAAAACCCAAGACTGGAAGAGTCAGAACAAAACCCAAGACTGGAAGTGCCAGAACAAAACCCAAGACTGGAGGAGCCAGAAAAAAACCCAAGACTGGAGGAGCCAGAACAAAACCCAAGACTGGAAGAGTCAGAACAAAACCTAAGACTGGAAGTGCCAGAACAAAACCCAAGACTGGAAGAGTCAGAACAAAACCCAAGACTGGAAGTGCCAGAACAAAACCCAAGACTGGAGGAGCCAGAGAAAAACCCAAGACTGGAGGAGCCAGAACAAAACCCAAGACTGGAAGAGTCAGAACAAAACCCAAGACTGGAAGTGCCAGAACAAAACCCAAGACTGGAAGTGCCAGAACAAAACCCAAGACTGGAAGAGTCAGAACAAAACCCAAGACTGGAAGTGCCAGAACAAAACCCAAGACTGGAAGAGTCAGAACAAAACCCAAGACTGGAAGTGCCAGAACAAAACCCAAGACTGGAAGAGTCAGAACAAACCCCAAGACTGGAAGTGCCAGAACAAAACCCAAGACTGGAGGAGCCAGAAAAAAAAACACAAGACTGGAGGAGCCAGAACAAAACCCAAGACTGGAAGAGTCAGAACAAAACCTAAGACTAGAGGAGCCAGAACAAAACCCAAGACTGGAAGTGCCAGAACAAAACCCAAGACCCAAGGAAAACCAGAACAAAAACCCAAGACTGGAGGAGCCAGAACAAAACCCAAGACTGGAGGAGCCAGAACAAAACCCAAGACTGGAAGTGCCAGAACAAAACCCAAGACTGGAAGAGTCAGAACAAAACCCAAGACTGGAAGTGCCAGAACAAAACCCAAGACTGGAAGAGTCAGAACAAAACCCAAGACTGGAAGTGCCAGAACAAAACCCAAGACTGGAGGAGCCAGAAAAAAACCCAAGACTGGAGGAGCCAGAACAAAACCCAAGACTGGAAGAGTCAGAACAAAACCTAAGACTGGAAGTGCCAGAACAAAACCCAAGACTGGAAGAGTCAGAACAAAACCCAAGACTGGAAGTGCCAGAACAAAACCCAAGACTGGAGGAGCCAGAGAAAAACCCAAGACTGGAGGAGCCAGAACAAAACCCAAGACTGGAAGAGTCAGAACAAAACCCAAGACTGGAAGTGCCAGAACAAAACCCAAGACTGGAAGTGCCAGAACAAAACCCAAGACTGGAAGAGTCAGAACAAAACCCAAGACTGGAAGTGCCAGAACAAAACCCAAGACTGGAGGAGCCAGAAAAAAACCCAAGACTGGAGGAGCCAGAACAAAACCCAAGACTGGAAGAGTCAGAACAAAACCTAAGACTAGAGGAGCCAGAACAAAACCCAAGACTGGAAGTGCCAGAACAAAACCCAAGACCCAAGGAAAACCAGAACAAAAACCCAAGACTGGAGGAGCCAGAACAAAACCCAAGACTGGAGGAGCCAGAACAAAACCCAAGACTGGAGGAGCCAGAACAAAACCCAAGACTGGAAGTGCCAGAACAAAACCCAAGACTGGAAGAGTCAGAACAAAACCCAAGACTGGAAGTGCCAGAACAAAACCCAAGACTGGAAGAGTCAGAACAAAACCCAAGACTGGAAGTGCCAGAACAAAACCCAAGACTGGAGGAGCCAGAAAAAAACCCAAGACTGGAGGAGCCAGAACAAAACCCAAGACTGGAAGAGTCAGAACAAAACCTAAGACTAGAGGAGCCAGAACAAAACCCAAGACTGGAAGAGTCAGAACAAAACCTAAGACTAGAGGAGCCAGAACAAAACCCAAGACTGGAAGTGCCAGAACAAAACCCAAGACCCAAGGAAAACCAGAACAAAAACCCAAGACTGGAGGAGCCAGAACAAAACCCAAGACTGGAGGAGCCAGAACAAAACCCAAGACTGGAGGAGCCAGAACAAAACCCAAGACTGGAAGTGCCAGAACAAAACCCAAGACTGGAAGAGTCAGAACAAAACCCAAGACTGGAAGTGCCAGAACAAAACCCAAGACTGGAAGAGTCAGAACAAAACCCAAGACTGGAAGTGCCAGAACAAAACCCAAGACTGGAGGAGCCAGAAAAAAACCCAAGACTGGAGGAGCCAGAACAAAACCCAAGACTGGAAGAGTCAGAACAAAACCTAAGACTAGAGGAGCCAGAACAAAACCCAAGACTAGAGGAGCCAGAACAAAACCCAAGACTGGAGGAGCCAGAAAAAAACCCAAGACCCAAGGAAAACCAGAACAAAAACCCAAGACTGGAGGAGCCAGAACAAAACCCAAGACTGGAGGAGCCAGAACAAAACCCAAGACTGGAAGTGCCAGAACAAAACCCAAGACTGGAGGAGCCAGAAAAAAACCCAAGACTGGAAGTGCCAGAACAAAACCCAAGACTGGAAGAGTCAGAACAAAACCTAAGACTAGAGGAGCCAGAACAAAACCCAAGACTAGAGGAGCCAGAACAAAACCCAAGACTGGAGGAGCCAGAACAAAACCCAAGACTGGAAGTGCCAGAACAAAACCCAAGACTGGAGGAGCCAGAACAAAACCCAAGACTGGAAGAGCCAGAACAAAACCCAAGACTGGAAGAGCCAGAACAAAACCCAAGACTGGAGGAGCCAGAACAAAACCCAAGACTGGAAGTGCCAGAACAAAACCCAAGACTGGAAGTGCCAGAACAAAACCCAAGACTGGAAGAGTCAGAACAAAACCTAAGACTAGAGAAGCCAGAACAAAACCCAAGACTGGAAGAGCCAGAACAAAACCCAAGACTGGAAGTGCCAGAACAAACCCCAAGACTGGAAGTGCCAGAACAAAACCCAAGACTGGAGGAGCCAGAAAAAACCCAAGACTGGAGGAGCCAGAACAAAACCCAAGACTGGAAGAGCCAGAACAAAACCCAAGACTGGAAGTGCCAGAACAAACCCCAAGACTGGAGGAGCCAGAACAAAACCCAAGACTGGAAGAGCCAGAACAAAACCCAAGACCCAAGAAAAACCAGAACAAAACCCAAGACTGGAAGAGCCAGAACAAAACCCAAGACTGGAAGAGCCAGAACAAAACCAAAGACCCAAGAAGAACCAGAACAAAACCCAAGACTGGAGGAGCCAGAACAAAACCCAAGACCCTGTCAGACCAAGCACCAGCATTTCTACAGCATTCATGTTTCTTGCTGAGAGCAACAGAATTCTTATTTAAATTAAACATTAAATAAACAAAATAAATTAACATTAACATTAACATTAACATTAACAGTAAAATAAACATTAAATTGATGTTTTGTCCTGTCAGCCCATGATGTTTTTTGCTGGTCTTGGTTTTTTAAGCTCCTCTCTTGCTGAAATCCTTCACTAGAGGTCAGTGTTGGATTTCATTTAGCATGTCCTGCATCTGATGCCTGTTTAATCTTCATCATCAGTTGTGTTTCCCCCACTGTATTTTAGATCTTAAACATATTTTAAACAGAAAACACATTCATACTGTAGAGAAAAGTACATGCATTATATTAATTCTACTTTCCCCCTTTACTTTCTTTATTATTCAAGTTAGTGCATTTTAATTAATTTATTTTCCATTCATTCTAAGCCTGTTTAAAATTATGATATTGTAAATTTGACCTGTAACCTTTTTCACTACTATTCAAAAGTTTTTTTTAAACAAATGAATCATTATGATTCCGTAAGGATTCAGTAAAAAATGATCGGACGTGACATTTGTAATATTACAAAAGTTCTTTATTTCGAAGAAATGATGTTGAATTTTCTATTCATTAAAAATAAAGAAAACTGAAAAAAAGACCAAAATATGAAGCAGCGCAACTATTTTCAACGCTGATAATAATCATAAATGTTTGTTGATCAAAGGAATAAATGACACTTTACTATATATTCACATAGAAAACAGCTGTTTTACACTGATATAATATTACACTGTTTTAATGTATTTATCATCTAATAAATTCAGCTTTAATCACAGGAATAAATGATACTTTACTATATATTCACATAGAAAACTGTTGTTTTGAATTGTAGTAATATTTCATAATATTACTGTATTTTGTATAAAATAAATGCATCTTTGGTGAGCCGAAGAGAGTTATTAAAACAATTCCAACTGTCCACCTTTGCACCTGTGCTAGTCTATATATAAATATGACATTCTTGAATCGCTGAGAACTAGATCATTTCACCCCAATTTCAGCTTCTTTTTATTGGCTTCCTGTTTTTAGAATTCGGTTCGCAATTTTGCTGATTGTTTTTAAAGCCCCATCTTACATTTCTGATCTTATTTATCTGAATTCAGCTCCCATCTGAAATGGAAAGTTGACAGAGTTATGAATCAGTTTCCACCCAACGTTAACTGTTTTTAAATCTAGACTTAAGACATGTCTTTACTCTAGATAAAATATTTTATGATTATTACTTTTTTGTTACTGCACTTTGGAATAAAATGTGCCCTATAAATAAAATGTACTTGGTTTCATTGAAAGTTTAGTAAGAAGCTCACTGTCTGTCCTCAACGGCAAGACATCGTATGATGGCAGAGAGGCGATAGAGATGAGTGTGAGGCTGGACCGAGGAGGGAAGGGAAGGTCAGGCCGCAGAAAAGAGCGATTTGTTTTCAGTGAAACTCGAGCGCACCCCCACTTACCGCCGGCGCAGCTACAGCGGAATCAATTACCACTTGTCAGGATGAAACCAAAGCCATGCAACACAATAAGGGCACGACCTGAGAATTTCAGTGTGTGTGTGAGAGATTGTAATTCTGTTGGTGACTTTTATTTGTTTGTTTGTACAGAGCAAGGCCTGGGCCCTAATGTAAATTTAAATTAATTTAATTTTTAGTAATTTGTTCAATATTTTGGCTTCTTTATCTAAATATCATGAGAAAGTTCCTTCTTACTCAATTCCATCGTTTTTACAAAATAAAATGGAATAGAATAGAATGAGTCTATGAAATGATTTCAAAATATCAACTGAACAGTAAGTGAATTTTACAATTTATATAAAAGCAAGCAATTAGCAAAGGCAAAATTTACATTTCCACTGTAAATTATAAGATGATTTGTTCTTTTCACTACCAAAAATTGTATATTTTACATTATTTTATTGAAAAATCACACAAAACCTAAGGTTGGATGTATTACAGTATACGGTTAAAATTACAATCATTTTTTAAAGTGGTATATATATATCAAAGTATCACAGCTAACAAAATGTAACACATTTCGCTAACCCTCCCATTAAAACTTATTTAAGAGAACAGTCAATTTGACCATTTTGCAAACATTGTGGGAATGTTACTTTTAAATATCCTCTGAACACTCTTAAACAATTAATGACATTTCTAAATCGTCAGGCGAATTTCCAACTTAGGTTTTTCAGATAAAACATTCCAAGAATAATGAATAAATAATGTTTTTGTGCTTACATTTTGAGAACATTATTAATCCAGTCAATTCTCATTATTTCAATAGTGCTTTACACACTTTACATTGTTGTTTATGCAGTAGCACTGTCCTTCCATGAAATACGAAATACCTCTAGTTTTTTTATAGGATATTGTGGATTTTGTTTTTCAGCTCCAGGAAGAGCAACAGCTCAGTGCATTCATGGAATATAGTCATAAAATAGTGAGAAAGGACAGATTGATGGTCTTCAAAACTTTTACAATTATTCTTTCAAGTCGTTTTTTAGACTGCACAATAACTGAACTCTATTTTAATGTGGTATATTGAACTAACACTGAAATAATTGTTTATTTTTACTTAGCATTAATGATAAATATAATAACATGTATGATAAATTGCATTGAATGTGCATTGCATGCTGTTTGCGAAATGTTACTCTAGGTCTGCACTAAGGAGATTTTAGCAGAATTTGCATCATATTGTTGAATGCCAGTTGTGTCTTTCGTGCACTTCCTCATCCCTTCCATGTTCTCCCATTTTTTACTGCACCTATCTTGTCAATCACTCCCCTCGTTAGTCGTCATTTGTTCCCCATTATCCTGTGTATTTAAACCCTCATGTTTTCCCATGTGCTGATCGATTATTGACTTTGCGATCCCTGAGTGTGGATGCATCTCCGTGTTCCGTGTTCCCCTGGCGTTTTTCACATGAGTGCAATTTTGGTTTATATTTAAAGTCTTTTGAGAGTGTCAGTTGTAATTTGCGCTTCAGCATCGCACACCGTTCACCGTTTTCATTTACTTTATTTTTTATTGGCCTGCTTTTCTCTCAGATGTAAAAACATTTGGTGGTTTCTGGTGTGTTGAATCAAGTGTAACGTGTGAATGAGTGTGTGTGTGTGTGTGTGTGTTGGATGGCAGAGGGCCGCCGTCTGCTGTCACTCTACACCTCACGGACGCTGTGGCTCACCAGAGGCCAGTGTGGTTCAGGGAAGGTTTGGAAACGTCTGAAACCTCTAACCACAGGAGCAGGCCGGCCACCCAAGCCGACAGACTGTGGGTGAGAGCCAATATCTGCTGCGATGGTGCCACCCGCTGCTGTGCCACACACGCGCCCAAAGACACTCACCGCAAACATCATTGAGTTACAGCAGACACACCGCTGGAAATGTTACAAGAAACATGCCACAGATAAATATTAATACAAATTTTGGCTTTGTTGCTATATATATTTGCATTGATGCTTTGCCAATATTGTGTGTACGTACCGTTTTATTCTTTCAAACTATTTAGATATTAAATACTGTTCAAAACTTTGGGGTCAGTCCATTTCTCGTCTCTTCTGCTAACCAAGGCTGCATGTATCTGATCAAAAATACAGTAAAACAGTAATATTGTGAATAAAACTTATCCAAACTACAACATGATGAAACTAAAGAAGGCTTTATTTTCAGCATCATTTCTCCAGACTTCAGTGTCACATGATCCTTCACAAATCATTCTGATATGATAATTTAAAGAAGCATTTATTGCAATTATCAATGTTGAAAATTACTACAGTTGAAGTTTCTATTCTTTGATAAAACAAGAAGATCATTTATTTTTAAAAAGATTGGATTTTTGTAGAATTGTTGTCACTTTTGATCAATTCAATGTGCCTTTGCTGTATAAAATATGGATATATATAGTGCAGACAAAAATATTTTAGCTAAAGAAGCAATATTAAAATGAATAAAATTACATTTATATCACATTAAAACTTACAACTTAACCCAACCTGACATTAAAAATGCAAATGTGCCTTACATTAAATGTGCTTCAGATGACTCTCGTATTCACAGAACTATTTCTAACTTAAAGCTTATATGTGTTGAACACCAATATGACACTCTTGAGAATAAAGCTTCTCGTTGGCGTCATACAGAACCATTTTTTGGTTCCCAACAGAACCTTTCAGTGATCAGCCCTTATAAAAGAGTGCATTTTTTCTTAGTGTGAAGAACAATCTGACAAGCTAAAGAACCCTTTCCTCTATAAAGAACAATGAATGTTAAGGATTCTTCAAGGAACCACCGATGCCAATGAAGAACCTGTATGTTTAAGAGTCTAGACTAGAGAGTTTATTTGTGTAATTGGACTAAACCTCATAGTTACTGAGATTGAGAACTGCTTTATAACCTAGAACGACAGCTTGATCTACAATATCACAGCGCTGTATAAACATCAGCCAGACCACAATGTGACAGACAGGAGTCAGAGAAGAGATGTGAGGGGAACGGTAACAGATAGGAGGAGAGATGGAAGGGAAGAGCAGGATGAGTAACGCTGAAGAAGGTCTTCATCGGCTGAGAGCGTGTGGAAGTGTCCTGAAGGAAATTGAGGCTGACGCTGCCACTGATTGGTTGCTATTAGGAGGCACTAATGGGTGTGACATTGATAAGGACCGTAACCCGATCGCATGTTTTTTAGTGCTAACTTCTGCACTCCCGTCCAGCCATCAATCATTATTCACGCAGGGCCAACTCCCTCGGCTCGCTAAATATTTAATCAGCTTTAAAAAAGATTACAGGCCAAAGAGGAGAGAAAATGATCACAGCCTTTCCTTTTTCCCCTCTAAGTGTTTTAGGGTCTGCTTGTATTTCTGACAATAATGTGCAAACAATCTTTAGGGGCTTAACAGTTCATATTCATATGAAGTTATTAGCTCTGATTGTTATCTCAAAGACATTTTCTCTTAACCTGATTAAACTAAGAAAGATTGGTTTTGATGCTATAAAGGAATGCCAAATAATAGATTTTGATTTGAATAAAAGCAGTGCATTTAGATTCACTGAGATACTATATTATAGCTTGCATTAATATTTCAAAATGTTATTTTATTTTTTTGTTGTAATTTTAATTTGAGTGAAATCTTAAATAAAACATTTCTGTTTTTACCATTTTACATGTCTATAGTTTAAAAAAAATAAATTAATTTAATTGATTTATATTTTACATTTTATAATAATAATAATAACCTTTTTATCAATAGTGCCTTTAAATCTCAAAGCGCAAGTAAAACAACAAATATACACCTAATAATATAAAGATTAAAAGTAAAGCAACAATAAAGACGACAAATAAGCACAATGAAAATTTCAGTTATTCAATCAAAAGCTAATTCAATTAAAAAATATATGTTTCATTTTATTTTTACCTGATTTAACCCATAAAGTTCGTTTTGTTGGTATAGAAAAATATAATATTTAGGTGGATCCATGATACTAAACGACAATTTTGTTTTTGTTTTTCTGTTAATTTTAGTTCCTGTTTTGGTCATGTTGTTGTGTGTTTTTGTCATTAGTTTTGTTTTTAAATGTTTTTATGAAATTTTCATTCAGTTTTAGTTATTTTACACCAACCCTAAACTAAATGAGAATGAAAAATGTTTTATTTCAAGGAACAATTTTTAAAAATGTAAAACAAAAAATATTTGTAGTTTATAATAAGTTTGTACCTTATCTTCCCTAAAATATGCACATTTTACCTTAATTATGCAGCATTGAGGTACTTCTTTGTGAATGACATGCATTATTCATTGCTCTGTATCATTTTGCTGTTGCATTCAATGCATTTTATCCAACGTGATTTACACCGCATGAATACAATTTATTTGGGAAGAGATGGAAAGGATGCTACTGTATCATTTCATTGCTTGTATGTCAAAGAACATCACGGTAACACCTTGCCACATGTCTCAAATGGACTTTATCCCACATTTCTCCCACAAATGTTTGACCGACTTCCTCCGAAACGGATGCAGTAGCTGAATGCATAATATTGAATCCTATCCACACACGTCCAGCGCTCACAGCTGTCATCGGCCCTCCGTCCCGGGCCACTGACACATTCCCAAAGTCACCGGACACCTGAGCCGTGCCGCTTCCACCAGAGCCATAATTAAAGTATACGTTACTGCATACAGCTGGGTGTCCGGTGACCGGAGCAGAGATCCGATACCTGCGGCTCTGCGTCTACAGCAACGGCTCCCCATTAGCAGGTATGAATTATACATTCAGTACCACCGTACTTATAGCACTGAGAGAGAGAGAGAAGGACGACAAGAGAGGAACAAGTGATAAAAGAGAGGGAATGATCAGGGAGAGACAGGTGGACATTGAGTGAAGGAAAGCTGTTGGAGTTGGAGAGGGACAAAGAGAGAGAGAGAGAGAGAGAGAGAGAGAGAGGGACATTAACCTTGACTCAAAGTGCATGATGTCATATAATGATGTGTTTTATCTCTGAGTAGCAGCATTTATATTCTCCCATCAAAACCGCTGTTATTTTCCTCATCTTTCCACCGGTGCATTTCCTGGGATTTTCCATTTTGTCATTCACAGTGATTTTTATTAAAATCCTTTTATAAAAGATTGCACTGACGGAGAGCATCGTCTGGATTCAATATTTAAGAGGTGATAAGATATAGAAAGAAAAACTTGCATGAATGCTTAAGAAATGTCTTTTTGGTCTGTAAATAATATACAATTTAAAATGAGGGTTTTCTGTATATATTTTAATATGTAATTTATTTCTGTGATGCAAAAGTTGTTGTTTTTTAATTTATGGTACAGTAATGGTATAATTAAAGGTATCAAAATGTGATAATGAAAGCAAAGCTTAATTTCTACATATATATATATATATATATATATATATATTTGCGTTTCTTAACTATAAATAAATATATACACATAAAAAATAGAGAGACATGAGATACATTTAAAAGTGTAAAAGAAAAGTAAAACAATAAATAAAGGATAAAATAAAGTTTATTATTTTTATGCATGAATTTACCGCGGTGAATGTGACATTTTTGCAAAGTGCAATAATAGATTTATAGAAAAGTATTCATTAAATGGAGATTTTTATGCAAAGCTGGGTTTTCTGCATCAATTTCTCACGTCTTCATCGTCACATTTTCTTACTTAAAAAGACAAATAGATATTTTATTTTTATTATTTCCCATTTTAGGCCTGGAAATCCCATTTTAGGGATCTTTAACACATATAGATAGAGTGCAAATACTGAATATTCGACACAGATTAGAAGCATTTCGATAGTATTTTTTAGTATAACTTTTTTTCCAGCAACCACAAATGAGTTAGTTTGCGTTTTTCTGGAGCTGAATTACGGAGACGATGCGCGTGCGTTATAACGACAAGCAAACCGTTCAAGCGTTTCCCGTTACAGCGGGTCTTGCTAATTATTCATCACGCTAATATAGATGTATATCATTTAAAATAGTGTTGTTTGAAAGCTTTTGAGACGTTTGCCCACTTTAACAGGGATAATACGGTTCAATTGCGGTTCTGCAAGACAAACCTCCACATAAATCCTCAAAAATATACATTCATGCTTTTATCATTGCATTCAAGAAACACATTGACATTCTAATCAGTTCTTGCTTTCCCTGGGAATCGAACCCATGACCTTGATGTTGCAAGCGCCGCTCTCTACTGTTAGAGATACAGGAAAGCCTAGATGCATGAGGAGGAACTAGATTTGCTGAAATGCAATGGGTGTCGCTGTTGTGTGCAAGCTGAGATATTAAAGAGATCTATAACAGGGAGATCATTTGTGATTTTTCAGTCCTGTGCCTTCGGGTCAGGGGTCAGGGGTCGGGGGTCAGTGGGTTGGTCACTCAGGCTGGGTTTTGACAGTGAAGGCCGATTCACTTCATCTGTGATTACAGGACTTCTCCATCTCACGAACTGCAGCAACTCCCACAATATTGATCCTCTAATAAAAGTCAACATGGAGAAGCTGAAAGATGCAGAATGAAATTACTGCCATCTCTTTCTTACCTTCTCTCTCTCCGTCTGTCAGCTTGTTGCACGGCTCCTCCTCCGCTTCTCCGGGTCGGCACAGAGGAGGAGATCCGTCTTTGACAGACGGGACTGAAGTGAAGTGGATGAAGACAGAGTCGAAAGTGTGTGTGTTCTGGACGCAAAGCGTTGCTGCGCAAGTGTGTGCGAAAGCATGCAATGCAGTTTCATCATCATCATATATATCTTAAAATATTGAATAAAACATTCCACTTAAAAGTGTGATAATGGAAATCATTTTCATTTGCATTAACAGTCTTTTTTGCAGACAGATGGTGTAGTTACAACATCCACCACCAGGGGAAAAAAGACGGAGGAAGACATTCTCCTGCAGGAAGTGACATCATTTAAGAGGGAAAACAGGCTGCAGCACAAACATCAGTAAGTATTATAGATGGGGATGTTAATGTATCGGCCTCCATTTCAGTATTAGCACATATATGGTCATTTTTAAATGTTTTCCTTACGATAGAAAATATTTGGCTGATAAATAATGGATTCTGGTCTTTTCAGCCTGTTCATCATGATGGCTTTCAATTGCTTGAAATATGATTGTAATCACTTCGTAAAAGGAAAATCCAGTCATGAAATTATAATGAGAAGATTATAATTGTGTTTTTGGGTTGTGGGTTTTAATGTCGATACTTCAGGCTCTCAAAAATTATATAAAAATCTGGATATAGATTATCAGCCAATATATCAGTCATCAGCTTTCAAATGTAAAGAATTATCGTATCGGCCCAATTTTCTAACTCTAATTTCTAACTCTAAACTCCAATTTTTCTAGCTTTTCTAACTTTCTAATCTCCAAACACCAAAGTGTTTGTTGGATTCTGTGATGTTGGTTTGATCGATCGATCCGCATCAGTTTAAAATATTAACATTTCAAAAGCTGGGTCAGAAAATGTCAGAATGAGGTTGAGAGCCTCACGGAAACGAACTGTTAATGAGGAATCACTAACTTTAGCTCCTTCATAATCTAATCAATCAGGATTTAAATAAACAAGGGAAAAAGTATTTGAATTATGAATATCATGCATTTATTTCCCATTTTACATTCCATGAAAACCTATAATTATCTGATAGTTTTTTATGAGACATACTGACATTAAGAACCTTTTTTAATTCCCTTCTTCTACAATAAAGGTATTATATTTCTGACATCAAACATACTTCATCTTCAATAATATTTTAAGTCAAAAAGATGATTTCAGTGTCCTGAGAACGCAACGAAGAAACACATTTTTTTCATTGTTTTCAAGCCATGAAGGCCAAAATATCATTGTTTTCAAATGTGAATTGTCCAAAATGTTTATATATTCAGTATACGTGTTTACTGTGTTTGTTTTAAAGAAATAATAATTAAACAATATGCAAAATTGCTAAATAATTTTGTCTTTGAGAATTACATGACTTTGATGAGAATTAATTTATTTCTTTTTTTTCATTGCGTTTTCATAACGATTAAACCACCTTTAACAAATTATCTTCACATCTGGCAAAACATCATCAAAATGAATTTTAATTCAGAAATGTAAAACGTCTATCATATGATATGGGAATTCAAATCATTGTACGTTTCAGGTGTCAGTTTTAACGTTTTAGGAGTAAATTAGTAGATTTTTTTATCACGCCATTGACCTTTGACCTCCTGTTAATTTAATAAGGTCATGCGTTCTCAGTAAAAACAGGCGTCTTTTTACTGAAAGTGCTCAGCTAAACTTTTCTTCCACTAACATTTACATATCTAAGTTGAATAAAAACCCAAGAATAAAGCTAGGTTAGCCAATTTCCCCTTAGTGTTCATAGATCTCAGCATCGGTTCGGAGGGTTTCGCAATGAGAGCAGTTTTCCTGTTTGTTCATGTGACGGTTCGATAGAAAGCTTATGAGGATTATTAACTACAGGCCAAAACAACACACTGTGACTGCAGTGTTGTATAATCTGTAGAAATCAGCAAAAACAGATTTAGTTACTTCACAGAAGTAAAACGACACTATGGCTCTGATCATTGAGCTGGAGGAGTTAGATATCAATATCAATAATATCAATAGCCAGAAAGTATGATCTTACTATCAGATATTTTTAGCCTGAAATGGGATGAAATAAATGCATTGGCTCAATTACTTGGAAAGTGCATGATTATCTCTGAGAGGCGTGTTTCTGCGTCAATCAATCGCTCAATTATTCAGATCCTTTCTGTTTCAAGCTTCAAAGATTGTTTCATGCGGCAGAAAAGTTGTATTTGCAGTGTCACTCCATCATTCTCTCTTACAATAAGACTGTTGTTCGCTTCTAGGTCATGCTTTCATTTTCTTACTCGAATGCACTTTGAAATCTGATAACAATAAAGACAACGATGTCGCCAGTGTGATTTATGGCTTGATTTGAAGAAGTGTGTGTGTGGGGGGGGGGGGGGGGGGGGGGTGACATCAGAGAGTATTACCCATAAGTCCATTTCCAGAAGGATTATCCTG
The DNA here is from genome assembly GCA_037043235.1 of Rhodeus uyekii. Lineage (NCBI taxonomy): Eukaryota > Metazoa > Chordata > Actinopteri > Cypriniformes > Acheilognathidae > Rhodeus > Rhodeus uyekii. The sequence goes on from JAWRVZ010000048.1 coordinate 4,192,012, forward strand.
TCCAGAATCTGATGCAGACGTGATATCGCTGGAATAAACCATAAACTGTAGTTCTCAGTAAAATAGTGAGGAAAAAGGATTTTGCATGATATATTACGTTGATACATTTCTTTCTACTGGATATTAAAACTGTCATTGCATCTTGGATCAAAAATGGATTTGCACATTTAATTACCATGCACAAATAGAAAACAATTAGTGATATAATTGCACATGTAAAAGGAAAAGGGAGTGTTTGAGAAACCTGTGTGATAAAAGTCATTACACCTTTAAAAAGAGCAATACAATAAATAATTTCTCAATAAAATACTGAGAAAAAAAAGATTTTGCATGATATATTACGTTGATACAATTTTAATTAATAATTTACAACTGTCTCATTGGATCTTGGATAAAAAATGGATTTGCATATTTAATTAACGTGCACAAATAGAAAACAATTAGTGATATAATTGCACAGCAGGAAGTGAATGCTTGAGTTTGGGGTAGAGCTACATGTTTATCTGACCAATTAGCTGAAAGGGGCGTGTTTGAGAAACCTGTTTGACAAGAGTCACCTTTAAAAAAGAGCATAAGAAAATATAAACATTATAATATTAAACACAGAGTATTTCTTTCCCACTGTCAGCCTCAGGGGAGAGAAGTCTTTAATGCTTGCAGTCTGTCTGATACACACTTTCCGCAGCACTGCTTCAGCATCTCGTTGACTAGCTAGTTAATTGAGAGCCTCCCGAGACCCCTGCTAGTTTGAGAAGAACCAAACGGAATGGGATTGTTGTCTTGGGAACGGCAGGAGAGATGGGAAGAGCCCAGGGGAGCAGCGTTGAAGAGCGGAGGCCAGGCAGGCCGTGACAGGTAAACAACAACGGTCCCCCCTCTCCACCTCTCTCGGGCCGATCCTGTCCAGTAACTATTGGGGTGAAACTACGGAAGGGGCAAATGGGATGTTTTCAGCGGGCGATGCACTGGAACCTGGTAAACAGACTGCGAATGCCTTCCACATCCCTTTCCCAATGTTTTTAGTTCCTTTTAAAACAAACTGTTTAAGATCACCACAGGTGAATATGGTAACAAACAGGGTAATTATGTATATATCTGATAGATCCCTTATACTTACCGCAGGTCATTAAACACAGACATTACAGGTTTTCTAAAATGTTATGTTTAATATGCAAACAATGTCTAATTACATATAATTTGCATAAGAACAAACAATCTCAACATTGCATAAAAATCATGTTGTTGACATAGATTTTTTTATCCCTTCACAAATATATATATATATATATATATATATATATATATATATATATATATATATATATATATATATATATATATATATATATACTGTTAATAGCCAAAAGAAAAAAAAATGTTTTTTAGGAATAATAAAAAATTAATTGTGTGTGTGTGTGTGTGTGTATACACACACAATTGACTTTTTATTATTCCTAAAATCATTGATTTATTTTTGTGGCCATTACATCAATACATCAATTATTATATCAATTTATTAATAAAAAAAAAACAAAAAAAAAAACATATAAATATAATTGATCTACAAACTGATCCTAGACAGCAATGAGATGAAATCAAATTATTATTTTTCTTTTGCCTGAATTATTGTTTGCGTTCCTTATGTTGTGTTGCTCAAATCTCAATAATATATATATATATATATATATATATATATATATATATATATAAAATTCACTAATTAAATCACGTTTCTTGGAATAAAATGAATCAATGGAATGATAAACATCCCCCTCTGTAAAAACATTCAGAATATAGGAATAATGATATGAATAAAACTGGAAAATTTGATGTGTGTAAAGCTGCTGAATTGAACACTACTGAAGTTTAAAGACATTCATTGTAACTGAAGTCAACAAATATAAATATATTGAATGTGTATGTTTCCTTTCCACTAGTCTAAAAGGAGATAAAATAGACCAAATATTAAAAAATTGACTAGTGCATGAAAAAAATATGGTTTTGCCTGTAGAATCTTTCCTTGATTTGTCTAATATAGAAAAGAGCTTTGCATATTCTCATATTCTCTCAAAAACTAATGTTAATTTTATGCAGCAGCCTCTCATTGCACAGGTCACTTCATAGGAAATCAATGTAAGGTAACACTACTTATGCAGCGTTTGCCTTGATTTCAGTGCGTGTCCGGCGTCTCCTGACCTCCGCCGAGTGAAACGCTGAACCTTCACCCCCAGTAACAGAGATTCCCTGTTGGATCTGACTTCCACAACAGGATGAATCCTTGTTACTGACAGCAAGAGGTCCGATGTTCTGCCGGACCCGAAGACTGACCACTCGCCGTCGTTCTGAAAGCAACAGCAAAAGCACGGCATTGACTGATTGCATTGGTGTGAATGGAGATGCTGCTTCATTAAAGCCGTGTGTCGGCATGCGGCGGCCGTCCCTCGTGGCTCGGGGTCAAACAGATTGAGTAAAGTGTCTGCCTCTCATCGCCTGATTGTTTGACCTTAACTCCCGTTTTTGTGTTTGGGGAAGGAAACTTAAATCAGCAATTAACATAAATAATTAACTACTCCCTGGGATTAATTATTAATGTGTCGGAGGAGTGATTGCTCCCGCGTAAGACAGAAACGGCACCTCTAGAGCCCAGAAAAGCCGTGACTTGCTTTTGTTGGCACTTTCAACTTTTAGTTTGAGAACTCGCTCCCAAAGGAAAGCAAATGCTCATCCTATCCTACTATTATAATAATATTTTGAGAAATAGTTTTCAGTTTTCACATTTTTGGTCATTCGGTTTTGTGCTGTGTAATAATTATCAATTTTAGAATGAATTGCAATCATTTTTCATTAGTCATTAATTCTTGTATTCACCTTTAATTTAATGCATTTTATTTTAGTAAATTCACCTTTTTCAGTAATTTGCCTAATTTTCATTTTCGAGATTAAACGAAGTGTTTTGGTCCTGCATCAGTTTTAGTTCTCCCTGAATTGTTTGTTTACAGAGTTTCAATATCGTTGTGATGCTCAGATCTTAATATCAATTTAACATCTTTTCTTATCGTTCTTCCAAGAGCCGCTTTAGTTTTATAGCTCACTTACTCTCATGCATTTATCAGACGCTTTTATCATCGCATTCAAGAAACACATTGACATTCTAATCAGTTCTTGCTTTCCCTGGGAATCGAACCCATGACCTTGATGTTGCAAGCACCACTCTCTACAGTTTGAGCGACAGGAAAACTCAATACTCTTCCTGTATGTAAGCTATTTTTTATTCACCCAGATAACGTTGAGTCTTAACCAGCACCATTTAATCTCATTGAGATGTCGATGGTCTCGTTTACTCTCTGCATTTTCTTTCGCGAGCTTGACACACTCTTGAATTCATGTCATCGTGTCTGTAGTTCTGTCCTTACACTGTTTGCGTACTGTATCGTGTTGCCGAGACCTGGCTCGTTAATTGCTGGGTAATTACAGTGCTTGTGTTGATCTGCTCATTTCACAGCGCTGCTACAAACCTTTTAGGCTGTCTGCTCAGACTCCGACTCTATTGGATTTAGCTCATGTGCCTCGTCTAACGCTGTGAGAGCTGCACTAATGTGCTGTCAGCCGTTCCTCTGTCGTGATGCGCAACTGTTGCGCTGCCTAATTTCAGCAGGACCAGACGAGGCGAGAACTGATCTGATCTAACAGGCTCAGTGTTTGCGGAAACAGATTGTGTTTTCTTCGACGTCCTTGCAACACAAATCCCGGCGGACTGACAGATTTGATTTAAAAGTTTAAATTGTCAAAGAGCTTCGTTTAAGCTTATTGCAGATGATCTTAAAAGATAACAAATGCACGTGTTACACTTCAAGTACAATGCTATTTTCTCAGATCTGATTTACCCATATTAAAGGCTCTTTGGAGGCCCATACGTACCTTCTCGGAGACCTGCTCTTCTTCAGGGCTCTGACACGAGTGACTGAGCACCTGCTGGCATCCTCCTCGTCTTCAATGTCAGCCACAGCCTCTGGACTGCAAACTCTGAACGCCGCTTATCTTTACAGCTCCTAATGCTGGCAGAGGAATCCAGCGATGGGACCAGCCCGTGTTAACCATTAACACCCAACTCACACCCTTTCATCCAGGTGAGTTCCTAACATAGCGTTGAATACCACAAATGCATTCATAGCATAATCATTATCACATGTTTTCACAAGTTTCTTATTTCTGTGCAAATCAGCTCTTGCACTTTTTGCCCTGCATCAAGTCTCACATTTGAACTGTTGTCTTTTAAAAACAACTTTATGGTGTCTTATCAATGTGCAACTTTACAACATCCAACAAGCATTGGCAATTATTATCAGATGTGATCCTTAGTGTACCTGATGTCACTAGAGCAAGTGTTCATGCTCAACCTCTGCCATGGTTCTTGCTGTAATCTGCTCTTGCTGGAGAGTTCAAAAGTCCGATTGATAATCGATTATATTTTGAAAGATAAAAAAAATGGAGCAGATCAAGCTGCCCTGTTTTATGCAAGGCTCAGCAAACGTCAGCCTCTCATGATTAAACTAGGACTCTACCATCCAGCGTTTTGTTGGCCGTTGTTTGTTTCTGCTGGCGCACCGCAGCTTAATTTCCTTCAACGTGCCCTCGGCTCGCTCTCGCTCCGTTACCAACCTCAATCAGGCTAATAAGCACGGGCCAATCCAGAACTCTTGGCTGCTATAATAAGGCAATTAAAGGGAACTGGCAGACAGACACTTCCCACGATGCCGGGACTCCCAAGACGGGCCCTGCCAATGCCAATCTCTAATAGGACCCAAAGCACAGGCCTGGGAAGATGCAATTGGATTTGAAGCCAATCAATCATTCCAGCTATTGACCTATGATTGGATTTAGAAGACATGTCAGGGCCGCTTTGATTTTAGCTCGGGCCCAATGAAGCTGGATGTGAGGGTTTATTGTTTTGGACGGACGGAGAGCGGTGTGTGGGCTTTGACACGCTGCCAGGAGAGATGGATGCGTACAATGACTGCTGTATCCATCCATCAGAGTTAGAATCCGTCATCTCATCTTTCACAGCGCTGCCGTACAGCATCATCCACTGTTTTTGGGCTCTGCACTTGATCTTGTGCCTTGGAGTTTCTCAAATATCTCAGCATTTTTAAAGCAGATTTTGGACGACTGTTGGCTGTGACTTTCCCATCCGAGACAAACTTTGCTGATTGTTAAGAGATGCACAGTGCACATGCTGATTAACACCTGATTAAACGCTTGTGAGTGTGAACCAAGAGGAGAGCAGTATGATTCGATGATAATGTGTATATATATAAAGTAAAAAAAAACAGTTTAAATTGACAAAAACACAACAAAATTAATGGACCGATAATTGAACAAAATTGAAAACCGATAACCGATATATTGGCTGAAAAGAATAAAAAGGCTCTCATTTTGAGCAATGATACTGAGCTCAGCTTTACTGTATCGGACAATTTTTTTATCGGGCCGATAACGATGACATTAAATATTAATATATATCGGCTAATACCGATATAGTGGCCGATATATCATGCTAAAAAATGACTTTACATGAAAGCAGATACAAATGAATTATATCAGTATCAGTGATACTAAAATAACACTGGTCTACATGATATGCAACAAAAATATCATGCTAATTAGCTTTCCTTTAAGTTATAATGAAACTGAAGTTACCATTTACTCTTTCACCCGGCAATTTTTCTAGCATTATCGGCACCAGGGCTTGCTTGTGTTTTCAGTTTTGTGCGTCAGAGAGGATGTCACAATTGATACAACTGATATGAAATAGTCATTCAATGATATCAATCATGATCAAAGTCTTAGCTAATATGTATATCATGCAATCTGACATAAAACTGTTAATGTTGCGCAGTCTAACTTGGCTTGCATTCAACATCCAACCAATCTCATATCAAACAATCTGATAAGTAATAATCACAAAGAACACAGAATAAAAGTCGTACAGTGTAGATGAAAAAGTAGTATATTGTACAAAATATTGAATTATACAATATTACACTGTTTTACTGTATTTATCATCTAATAAATTCAGCTTTAATCACAAGAATAAATTACACTTTACTATATATTCACATAGAAAACAGCTGTTCCCTTTCTGGGAACTCGAGCTGTGTCGAAGCACTAGGGGAAATAGCCTTGCGTGAGTCACGTGAAGATCTATGCAACCAATGAGAAACGAACGCGTGTGAATGCGTCACTGCCGGCCGCAGCCGGTGACGTCATGAGGCAGAGCATAAAGCGCGTCTGAAACCGGGGCGCGTCAGCTCTGAATGCCTTCAGCGTGCTGTGTCTGTGTGAGAGTGATTTTGAGTTGAGATAGCTAAAAATCATCAGAATGAGTGTGAAAATGTGGCGAATGAACAGAGGTTCACACCGTGTGTTTATCCTTGCCCACGTTTCATAACGGGCAGGGATACACATGTTATGTGTGTAATCTGTTTGGGAGTGGAGCATGCACGGTCGGCACTTGAGAGTGCCGGTTGTAAGGACTGCGAGAGGTTCTATCTGCATGCTCACTGTGGTACAGTGGATAGTGTGTTTGCCTATCATGCGGTAGACCGGGGTTCGGAGCCCCGGTGGGATGAACTTTTTCATTGCATGATCTCCGCTCCCGCCTGGCGGTCTGTAACGAGGCCGCCTAGGCTAGTGTTCCCCGCGATTCGGGACCTGCAGTAGCCGAGGCTTTGTGGCGCTCTCGGTCCTGGGGATCACAAATGGATCTCGCTGAGGCTGCTGGGGTGGGTCCGTCCTTACCTCAGCCTTCACGAGATCAAGCGGGTCCCAGTCACGAGCACTCTGAGTGAGATGCCCGTGCTGTGACTCCAACACTAGCTCTATCAAGTTCAGAGAGTGAGATCGATTTAGCTAGTGTTGACCCGGTCGAGGAGGATTCGCCACTCTCCTCGCCGGCGTTTGAGGAGCTTGTTGAGGTTGTGGCGCGAGCGGTCTCTCGTCTGGGGCTTGATTGGCCAGCAGAGACCAGAAGGGCTCGTCCTAAGTATGTTAGACGAGCGTTATCTTCTGACTCGCGTCATTTCCCCGCGCCGAGCAATGCCTTTCATACTTGATTTACATGCCGAGGTATCTAGATCTTGGGGAAGGCCAGCCTCCGAGAAAATTTATACACGTAATATTACGATGTATAATAATCTAGTGGGGCTCAAGATCATTGATATGGAGGGTTGAAGAAAGTGGATGAGGGCGAGTTACCTCGTCCCTCAGTCCGCGTCCTCCATTAAAATTCTGGCGCTCCCCTCCAAGCCGATGCGCGTCACATCGTCTTTGGTGGGGAAAGCATACTCCGCATCGAGTCATGCCACAGCGTGTCTGCACGGCACGACACTGCTGCAGGCATATCAGGCGGAGTTGCTTGGGGACCTCAACGAGGGCGGCGGTATCGGTCCGGAGGCAGTGGCAGAGCTGCGCCGGACCGTGGATCTGTCTCTTTGGGCCACTAGGGAGATGGCCTACTCTGTCGGCCGCTTCATGGCAGCTCTGGTGGCTACGGAGAGACACCTTTTTGGCTCAATTTGTCAGCTATGAAAGATAGGACAAATTTGTTTTGCTGGACGCTCCTCTGTCCCCTTCGGGCTTGCTCGGCGACGCCGTAAAAAGCGTTGTCGACAAGTTTCAGGAGGCTGCACGACAGCAGGTGTCGTTCAGTAAAGTTATTCCCCGCCGCCCTCCACGTGAGACCGCCAGTCAAGGGAGGTCTCAAAGCTCTTCACACAGGGCCGCTCAAAAACGAAGTGTCGCCACCCGTCTTCCTCCGGTTAATCCCGGGGGGTCGGGTCGACAGGCTCAAGCCTCTGGCAAGAGGGGCGATCTGAGGGTTGTCCTGAGCGCTAAGAAGGCTAAGAGCAAGCGGCCCTGACGCCAAGCCGCAACAAGGTGGTGTATCCCTGGAGCAGCTGACCAGTCAGCCCGCCATGGGAAAACCACCCCCTCCGAGGAGGGTCCTAGAGCACTCCACCCGGGAATCCGGAAATCCCGGCCCAGTGGTGGACATGCTATCAGCACCAGAGGCCAGCCCCGGGAGGCTGGTTCCCCTAGTAGAGTTCCGGGATGCGTGGTCACGGCTACCCGGTATCTCTCAGTGGGTCCTGCGCACGGTCACCTTAGGGTACACCATTCAGTTCGGGGTCTCACCACCCCGGTTCTCGGGGGTCCTACAGTCTGCTGTAGGCCCTCAGCAGGCTCTGGTCATGGAACAAGAAGTAGACACTCTGCTGGCGAAAGGGGCCATCGGGTATGGACCCCTCGTGAACAGCAAGTCCGGGCTTTTCAGCTGTTACTTCATAGTTCCGAAGGGAGGATGGAAGGTTGCGGCTCATTCTGGATTTTTGTCTCTTAAATTGATGCGAAGAGATGCGACGCTCAGGCGGATCGTAGTACAGATTAGGTCCTATAACGGGTCCGGCACGATCGACATCAGAGACATATAAATCCCTCATTCCCATCCTTCCACAACAGGAAGTTCCTGTGGTTCGCCTTCAGGGGGGAAGGCGTACCAGTATCAGTGCTTCCGTGTTTGGTCCGGCTGCTCTAAGCTCATCTGTACTTGCAAGGGCAGCACAACATCGAGGTGTTGTGCCCGCACACAGAGGAGCTGGGGTTAGGACTAAGACCAGGGGTTCTCCCTGAGGGGTACCCGCTTCGCAATCAAGGTCACGGGGCGATGCCCACGCACCCTGAGCATGGGGAAGAACTCCTGGTTCTCGTCGATGCTTACGGCGGAACACCAAGAAGAGTGTACTTTCTCCCACTCAGAGAACCACTTTCTTGGGAGTCATTTGGGACTCAGTGGCCATGTCTGCTCGGTTCCTCCCCGAGAGCATCCAGGCCGTTCGTTGAGCTGTTAAGCGACGAGTGACACTCTTACGCTGAACACCAAGAAGAGTGTTATTTCTCCCACGTAGAGAACCACTTTCTTGGGAGTCTTTGGGACTCAGTGGCTATGTTGGCTCGGCTCTTCCCCGAGCGCATTCAAGCCTTCGTTCAGCCGTCAAGAGTATCGAGGGGCAGCCACTCACGTGAGACACTCTGAGGTGTTAGGGTCCATGCAGCGGCTCCAGCGATTATTCCATGGGGCCGACTGTGTGCGAGACCCCTGCAGTGGTGGCTGAAAACCAGGGGTTCTCCCCGAGGGCTGGAACCCTTGGTCCCCTTATTTGGAGCAGATTTGGGACAGATACGGCAGGCACAGGTCTCCTGTTTGCCTCCGTAAGAATTTCTCTGCCCTCTGTGGCTTTCGTTTAACATCCAGGGCCTCTGGGGCGGGTTGTTATGGTACAGGCGTGGCCGAGGCTACGCCTGTACGCTTTTTCCTCCCATCACTCTGCTCCCGGGAGTTCTGGGAAACTGTGGGTCTGGCCCCTGAGGGGGCCCAGCTCATAGAGGCCGGTCTCTCAGCCGAGGTTGTTGAGACCATCCTTCAGTCCAGAGCTCCCTCCACGAGGAGACTCTACGCCCTGAAGTGGAAGCTCTTCACTTCTTGGTGTAGTGAAAGGCAGGTGAACCCAGTAACCTGTCAAGTTGGCAAAGTACTGGAGTTCCTGCAAGAAAGATTTGTGGCAGGGCTGTCCCCCTCCACCTTGAAGGTCTACGTGGCTGCTATAGCGGCTTGCCACGTACCTCTGGGTGGGGTACCCTTGGGCAGGGACCCCCTAGTCACTCGTTTCCTCCGTGGTACACTAAGGCTGAGACCTGCGGCACAGACCAGGGTGCCGGCTTGGGACTTGTCCGTGGTACTCCTAGGCCTGTCCCAGCCGCCCCTTGAACCTTTAGAGGAATCTCTATTAAGTACCTCTCTCTTTAGACCCTTCTTTTGCTGGCAATCGCCTCGCTCAAGAGGGTCGGGGATCTTCAGGCCCTCTTAGTGGCCCCTTCATGTCTTCAGTTTGCGCCCGGGATGGGAAAGGCATTTCTCCACCCGAGGCCAGGCTATATCCCCAAGGTTCCCACTGAGGTGGCTCGGTCTATCATGCTGCAGGCCTTCTGCCCTCCCCCATTTGATGATCATGAGCAGGAGCAAGAACAAGGTCTGTCCAGTGCGAGCACTGGACGCTTACGTCAAAGACTGCCACTTGGCGTAGGTTGGACCAACTGTTCGTTTGCGTTGGCTTTAGGACCCCTAAGGGGGCTCCAGCTTCTAAGCAAACACCAAGCAGGTGGATAGTCGAGGCTATCTGTCTAGCTTACGAGTCGGCCGGACATGCTTCTCCTTTGAGGGTCTGAGCCCACTCCACTAGGAGCATGGCAGCATCCAAGGCTCTCCTCTCCGGAGTCGCCTTGTCTGATGTTTGTGCTGCGGCCGGCTGGTCCTCACCGCACACATTCATGAGGTTCTACCAGCTAGACCTCGATGCCGCCCCGGGAACCAGGGTGCTCTCTCAGTGAGCTGGGACACACCCGGATGCTGACGTCGCTGAGGTGGCGTTGGCATAGCGTTCCCCTAGTGCTTCGACACAGCTCGAGTTCCCAGAAAGGGAACGTCTCGGGTTACGTATGTAACCCTGGTTCCCTGAGGGGAACGAGACGCTGTGTCTTGGCCTCAGCTCCTGGCGCCTCCGGGCCCGCTTCAGGCATTCATGGCTGACGCGCCCCGGTTTCAGACGCGCTTTATGCTCTGCCTCATGACGTCACCGGCTGCGGCCGGCAGTGACGCATTCACACGCGTTCGTTTCTCATTGGTTGCATAGATCTTCACGTGACTCACGCAAGGCTATTTCCCCTAGTGCTTCGACACAGCGTCTCGTTCCCCTCAGGGAACCAGGGTTACATACGTAACCCGAGACGTTTTACACTGATATAATATTACACTGTTTTACTGTATTTATCATCTAATAAATTCAGCTTTAATCACAGGAATAAATGACACTTTACTATATATTCACATAGAAAACAGCTGTTTTACACTGATATAATATTACACTGTTTTACTGTATTTATCATCTAATAAATTCAGCTTTAATCTCAGGAATAAATGACACTTTACTATATATTCACATAGAAAACAGCTGTTTTACACTGATATAATATTACACTGTTTTACTGTATTTATCATCTAATAAATTCAGCTTTAATCACAGGAATAAATGACACTTTACTATATATTCACATAGAAAACAGCTGTTTTACACTGATATAATATTACACTGTTTTACTGTATTTATCATCTAATAAATTCAGCTTTAATCACAGGAATAAATGACACTTTACTATATATTCACATAGAAAACAGCTGTTTTACACTGATATAATATTACACTGTTTTACTGTATTTATCATCTAATAAATTCAGCTTTAATCACAGGAATAAATGACACTTTACTATATATTCACATAGAAAACAGCTGTTTTACACTGATATAATATTACACTGTTTTACTGTATTTATCATTCAATAAATTCAGCTTTAATCTCAGGAATAAATGACACTTTACTATATATTCACATAGAAAACAGCTGTTTTACACTGATATAATATTACACTGTTTTACTGTATTTATCATTAATAAATTCTGCTATGAACTTCTCGACCCCAAACTTTTGAACAGTCGTGTAACTGAAAAAGTGGCATCTATTTTAGTGCCTATACATCATCGTTCATACGACATGCGATATATATAAAAACATAACTCACAAAGACTAATTTCCTCAACGAAATCAACAAATTGCTCCAAGCTTTTGCAGAGGTTTTAGAGTTTCTTTCTCCCAAACTTTGTAAAAATTAATGTCATGTTTGGCGACAGACAGAGTCCGGTAAAGGAATGCAGAAGTCTTGTGTTGTTTTTCGTTTCAGGTGGTGTAGCCTGACCTAGATGAGGAGAGTGACGGAGAAGAAGAGGTATGGTAATGCAAAGAGACCTTCAGCGTCTGTCCCTGTCTTTTAAATTACGAGAGCGAGATTAATTTTCCATTTGCAGACCTCTGAAAGATGGCAAACATCTTCCCACAAACATTCTGTTGATAAATGAAAAGCAGCGGCACTCTAGAAATAATGGCATGAATTAAAGCACGCTCTTACTGCGGTAATCGCAGAGTAGCTATTGGATATAAAGGCTGATCAATATGCCCTCTGAAGAACTGCAGAAGGACGAATAGCAGTCAGCTGACCGAAGACTAAACCTGAATCGAGTCTTTTTGACATTATAACACCTCAACACTACTGTAAGTGATGCAACATCTTAAGCCTTGTTTACACCTGCTGTTGAGATGCGTTTTGGTCGATCGGATCACAAGCGGACGACGACACATACAGGTTTTGAGTTCGTTCACTTCCAGAGGTCGTGGAAAACACATTCGACCGGATTGCTTTCGTAGTGCAAACACTCATGTGGACAAATGCATCCGAACAGCCACTAAAGACCCTCTGCTCTCCTCCTGCTGAACGAATGAGTGAACATTATGGGATGTGATCTGGCCAGACGGGATTTAAACTTTGGCTGGAGACCCAAGTTTGGTTTGAAGAGGAAAAACATACCAAGCATGATCTTCTCTCACCATTCCTGATTTCTAACACACACTCACAGAAAGCTGCTGTTTTTCCCTCGTCTCCGGTTTTGTTCATGTGTAAATAATGCAAGCTTATTTTGTCCGTTAAATTTAAAGATCTCAAAAAGCCCATAGATTCACCCAACAATAGATCCTCCACTCAAAGAAATCAGAAGTGGACGAAAGAGTCGGATTAAAACACCAGGTGTAAACGGGAATGTGTCCCTCTGAAGACTGGAGTAATGATGCTGAAAATTCAGCTTTAAAAACAGGAATAAATTACACTTCCTATATAAATATTCACATAGAAAACAGCTGTTTTACACTGATATAATATTACACTGTTTTACTGTATTTATCATCTAATAAATTCAGCTTTAATCACAGGGATAAATTACACTTTACTATATATTCACATAGAAAACTATGATTATGATTAATGTGATTCACACACACACACACACACACACACTCAGTCACTACCTCTCACAATAAAAAAATGACAAAAAACAACAAAATAGAAATATAAAAGTAGAGAGTCGGCTGTCATAAAACCAAAGTTCTTCAGATGTTACTACTAAGTTTTATGGGACGCTCCGCTCGGATCCCTACACCTTTCAGTTGGCCCATTGTCCCTGCAGGATTCGATTGAATCGCCGTCTCTCCTGCTCCTGCGGCCCATCAGGACTGCAGCTGTGCATTATCCCATTACAGCCAAATAGTTTTGACACCCACTGACTAACCGATGCCATAGATAATATCATAAAGAGTGAGCTCGATACAAATCAGGTCAGGATAACTCATTTAACCCCACCATACATATTTCTTATGTGTAACTTGAAACGCTGGAAAAATGAAATCAATAGAAATGTTTCTTGTTAATGAAGATGTACCGGGCTGCCATTCCTGTGGCCTGTGTGGCTTTCAGAGCTTAAATAAATCTCCCACCCAGCACTGCGGTCAGACAGGCGGTCAACACAAACCCCTCTAACCTCGCGCTCTCAGCGGCGGCTCGTGGGGAAGTGTGTGTGTGTGTGTGTGTGTGTGTGTGTGTGTGTGTGTGTGATAGAGTTTACAAAATGTGACCGTTAAACTAGTTCGAAATCTCATTTGTGATGCCGATGGCGGCGAAAACTGCTGACGGTCTAATATGAGAGAGAATCACTTCAAGCTTGATTACTGGTTCAGAGTCAAACACTGAGCTGTTAATCGCAGTTTCAGTGGCTTTCATACTTTCTATGAAATATGAAAGCATTATTTTGCTTTGGATGAACCACATTTAGCTGAAATGCACACACGTGAAAATTATATTAATATGCCAATTCTATCTGTATATACATTATCACCACTTATTAATTATGCATTGTACATTGATTTTTACAGTTTTTACGATTTTTACAGTTTTTGCAGAACGTTGCAGTGATTTTACCAGGTTTTGGGGATTTCATATTTGGTAAATCGTGCCTCAAATAAATCGTGCCTTCAAACCTTTGAACAGAGTGAATTTACTGTCTTTAACCTCCTTAAAAGTGTTTAAGGAATTCATCAAATTAAAATGAGAAAGAAAATCAAATGTTTTTTGGTTTTATCCACTATTGATCAGAGATCACTTTTCAGGGTGTGGGGTAGATAAGAAAGTGTAGAGGATATTACACACACACACACACACAAACACATTCACACACACTCTCACACACACACACACACACACACACACACAAACACACACACATGCTCGCTCACACACACACACACACACTCACATTATCACACACATAAACATTCACACACACACTCACACAAACACATTCACACACACTCACACACACACACACATGCTCACACACACACACACTCTCACACACACACACACACACACACACACACACACACACAGACACACAAACACACACACATGCTCGCTCACACACACACACACACACACACTCACATTATCACACACATAAACATTCACACACACACTCACACAAACACATTCACACACACTCACACACACACACACATGCTCACACACACACACACACACGAGTGCAGTGATAAAGCGAGAGCGGTCAGCCCTCTCTCCTCCTCTCTCACATACATCACTGCCTCCGTTTGCATGACGTTCACATTGATCGTCCGTCATACTGATCACATTACAAGCCGGACAGATTAGATTTGCATTTTTAATTTTCCTTCCAAAAAAACACCATTGACCGGGAGATGAGAGGGGAATTTCTGAGACGGGTAACGTCGTCCAGAGGCCGTAGAGGTCAATGCTGGATTTAAGTGACATGCATTAAGAGCCGTAAACTGAAGGTGAGGCTCAAGATCATCGTCATCTTTACACCGCCATAAAAACAGCCATAAAAGTGTTCTCAAGCTTATCTTTCCTTCATGCATTCAATCAGCAAAATCCCGTCTCGTTTCTTATTCATTCTAGTGTGAACAAAATAGCTTTAAATCCTTCACAAATCATTCTAAAATTGAGATGCTTCATATTTTTGTGGAAACGAAATTGAATGCATCCTTGTTGAGTAAACTCTGCAAAAAACGTTACTGACCCAAAACATTTTTGAAGTTAAACTTGTTTGAAAATAGCCATTATTTTAGCAATTATGTTTAGCTAGACTTTTATTTTATTTTGGCTCGGAACGATAAGAGTCAATGACAGTTTCGGCTGAACCGTTCCTGATTCCTGAGATTTTATCATTGTTAAGAGTTGCTGGTTTTATAATCCAGTGCAATGACTGATCGAGACTCTATAACCTAATAAACGGTTGAGTGGGACAAGCTGCAAATTCGAAGCAACCTCGTGACCCCCTAATTCCCCTTCATTCATAACAATAAATGACATTAAACTGGCTCTAATGGGGCACATTTCGGCCCTTTGTTTGAGAAGATAAAACCTTTTCATTCTGCTTATCTTGAATTTGGCCTTAGGCTTGATTCCGATCAGAGTTTAATGCGTGTCATGTATTGATAGAGAATATGTGCTTGATATTTATGGCCTCTTTGAGAGAGAAATGGGATTAGAGATTTCCTGTGTGTCTAACAGTAGAGAGCAGCGCTTGCAACATCAAGGTCATGGGTTCGATTCCCAGTGAAAGCAAGAACTGATTAGAATGTCAATGTGTTTCTTGAATGCGATGGATATGTGAATGAACTAACACACATCTGTTTGATGCATCATCACTGCTGTAAGTCAGCAGGTTCAGTGCTGTTATTGTCTCAGGAATGGAGGAATTGTGTTGTTCCTCAAACACTTTCTGTGAGCCAATCAGTGCGGAGGAGGAAGCAGAGAATGTCCCGCCTCCTCCTGCCAGTGCCGAGCCAATGGGGAATCGATGCAATGCCTGACCTGACATCAATCCCAGAAAACCTACAAGACGATCAGACGCACAGAGAGTCTGAATATGAGAACACACTCCATCATCGTCATAATGGTCTTACTGAAGGTCAGTAAGTTTGATCGTAGCTCAGCTTTCTGCATCACAAAACTCAACATGCAGCACTGAACGGACAAACACACTCATTAAGATTAATGTTCTTAATGTTCTGATGCCCAAGACTTCATTTCCTGAGAGAGTGTGCTTTTTAAATGTCGCTGTACTTCAGAGTCAAGATCAGACTTCCTCATCCACATCCATCCATTCATCCATCCATCCATCCATCCATCCATCCATCCATCCATCCATCCATCCGTCCGTATGTCTATACCTCCATCTATCCATTTAACCATCTATCCGTCTGTCTATCCATCCACCCATCCATCCGTCCATCCACCTATCCGTCTATCTATTTAACCATCTATCCGTCTGTCTATCCATCCACCCATCCATCCGTCCATCCACCTATCCGTCTATCTATTTACCCATCTATCCGTCTGTCTATCCATCCACCCATCCATCCGTCCATCCACCTATCCGTCTATCTATTTACCCATCTATCCGTCTGTCTATCCATCCACCCATCCATCCGTCCATCCACCTATCCGTCTATCTATTTAACCATCTATCCGTCTGTCTATCCATCCACCCATCCATCCGTCCATCCACCTATCCGTCTATCTATTTACCCATCTATCCGTCTGTCTATCCATCCACCCATCCATCCGTCCATCCACCTATCCGTCTATCTATTTACCCATCTATCCGTCTGTCTATCCATCCACCCATCCATCCGTCCATCCACCTATCCGTCTATCTATTTAACCATCTATCCGTCTGTCTATCCATCCACCCATCCATCCGTCCATCCACCTATCCGTCTATCTATTTAACCATCTATCCGTCTGTCTATCCATCCACCCATCCATCCGTCCATCCACCTATCCGTCTATCTGTTTAACCATCTATCCGTCTGTCTATCCATCCATCCACCCATCCATCCGTCCATCCACCTATCCGTCTATCTATTTACCCATCTATCCGTCTGTCTATCCATCCACCCATCCATCCGTCCATCCACCTATCCGTCTATCTATTTACCCATCTATCCGTCTGTCTATCCATCCACCCATCCATCCGTCCATCCATCTATCCATCTGTCTATCCATCCATCCGTCCATCCATCTATCCGTCTATCTATTTACCCATCTATCCGTCTGTCCATCTGTCCGTCTGTCCATCTATCCATCCATCTATCCGTCCGTCCATCTATACATCCATCTATCCATTTATCCATCTATCCGTCTATCTATCTATTTACCCATCTATCCGTCTGTCCATCTGTCCGTCTGTCCATTTATCCATCTATCCATCCATCTGTCTATCCATCTATCCATCCATCTGTCCATCTATCCATTTATCCATCTATCCGTCCATCCATCTATCCATCTATCTATCTATTTATCCGTCTATCTGTCTATCCGTCTGTCCGTCTGTCCGTCAGAACTTAATGATAATGATAGTAGTGGCTCCTGTGTCTTGGAAAGTTGATGACGAAATACCCAAGTTCAAAAGATTCTTTGCATTGTAAAATTACCTTTTTAGTGTGACGGTAACAATGACTTCTTTGGCAGGGAAAGGACTTTCGACAAATTTGTATTGTTTTCGATCCCTACACCCAGTAGATGCTTTAACGCTTGTGCTATGAAGGACAACACCTCATCTCTGCTTCAGACTTACTGAGCATTGCTCCTAAAACACGGTAATTCTGTATGACTTAGACTCCTTCCAAACGCCCGTCATGTTAAAGAGAGAGGGAGTGTAAACAGAACCCTCCGCCACCTCCTATTCTCTTCCTTATTTCCCAATCTGTTATGTCTTGACATCTCCATTAACTCATAAATCCAATACAGTGGAGCTCAACAGAATCCGCATGGAGGGAGGGAGCGAGAGGAGAGGAGGAGAGGAGGAGAGAGGGATGGGAAATGATGAGAAGATCAATCGGTCCCTGGGCTGTCACTCCGCTCGCTCGTTTTCACATCCATCTCCACCCTCCTCCCTCCGTCCGTCGGAGACTGACACCACCCCTCCTTTCTCTGGCAGGCCCGAAGGATTCTGCAGGCACGGCTGTTTCGGGCCCGCAATAATCCGATTGAGTGTGGGATCAATGACAAGCTGTGGTCAGCGATCTGTAGTCGCTCCGGCTCCCATTGCACGCTGACCACAGGATCCCCAAACCGCTGACCACCTAACCGGCATGGCCTGACCACTAATTTGGTCTGCTATGCCAAGGCGCCCGGCCAAGGTGGGCAAGTCAAACTGGCATTCGAAGGGACTAAAATATACTGCAATTATGACTCCGAATGTTGGTTGGATATGTTTCTTTTGCTCAACTCTAGTAATGCCAAGATCATGGGTTTACCTTAAATTAATGACAGAATTTATACTTTAGAGTTAAGTAAAGGTTCGTTCCAAGGCAAATCTGGACCATCACCTCTTCAGAGTTTTGAATAAAAGTGTCTACTGAATAACTTCTTACTGTAAACCTTCACTATATGTAATATACATCCAAAACTCCTGATATGTAAGGTTTTTCTTAACTGAACTGTATTTATTGCATGGCCTGACCACTCATTTGGTTGTCTATGTTAAATTTGGACACGCTCAGCTGGTAGCAATGCTTGATTATGGCAAAAGGCGTAATCACAGAAAATATTGAAATATTATTGGCTGGCGATATAATCAAAGTCTTATCTCACGATATGAGTGATTCTAAATGTCAGTGAAATCTCCAATTATCCATATTTAAGCAAAAAATAACACTAGGCTCAAAACTATTACAGAACTCAGCAACTTTTCTGTACAACAAAATAAATATACAAATGAAAGGTTTTTCAGGAAGACGTCGTATTCAGATAAGTAATAGCCTACAACAAAAAGGTAAAATAACACTGCATAGTCTTACTGCACACATTAAACAGCTACTTAAGATATTCAGTCGAGATCAGTGAGGGATTTTTCTGGCATTTGTTGTTTGATTTTCATTAATGACAGACAGCAGCAGGTTTATTAGGCTGCTGTCACTTTAAGAGCTGCACAGATTCAATATACTGTTACAAAGATGTTTTCTTTCTCAACGGTGTGCATTTATTTAAGACATAACTCACTGTATCTTTGTGAATACTCTCCAAAAAGCCATTTTAACATTTTGTGTGAGCCTGCATGTTTAATTGCATATCCACAGCCCCTTTTTTTAATCCGCATTCGCCTCCGACATCTTTTTACCTCAATTATCAGGTTATCCTGCAACTCAAACAATAGAGAATACAGTGGAACCCCGACTTACGAAAATAATCCCTTCCGAGCTTTGCTTCGTAAGTCGATCTTTTCGTAATTCGGTCAGGCTTTTACATGTAAATTGCCTAATCCGTTCCAAGCCCTACGAAAACGCTGATTCTCAATTATCTCCCTTTTCGTCTCCATGGAGAGAATCCTCTTCTTCCCTTTTACTTCAGCAACAATCTTCACATCCATGGCTAGTGATTAGAAAAAAGATTATGTTAACTGGGCTCAAAATAATGGCGATGCAGCACGATGAAAACAAGACTTGTATGTGAAAGCGCGGACGAACTTTAGCGTAGCACAGACGAAATGGGAGAGGAAAGCTCCTGTGCAGAGGCTGGTGGGAGCGATGCTAACCAATAGGAGAGCAGGATGCTGAAGCGAAAGCTAGCGTCCGAGCTGGGAGACAGCCAATGGGAGAGCGGGACGATTGGTGCGAGTTTACGTTTCAGTGGCGCGCGAATTTAAAAACAAAACTCGGAAATCGTCGCCTCGGTCGAGATTTCGTTTTTCACATCTCGATCATTTTGTCGTTACTCGGGCGGAAAAAAAACCTGAAATCTTTTATCGTACGTAGAGCGTTTCATAAGTCGGCGTTCTACTGTATGGTGCTTGCAACGCAAAGGTAATGGGTTCGACTCTCAAGGAAAGCAAAAAACTGTTCAGTGTGTCAATGTTTATCTTGAGCGCAATGCAAGTCACTTTAGATAAAAGCGTTTGCCAATCTATTAGATAAATTTCTAAGTGTTTATCATCTTTTCATAATCGTTGGAAGCCAAAACTAATTACTACGATTAATCGAACAGTCATGGGTGTTTACCTTAAAAATAATGCTCTTGCTCCTCTGTTTACACTTGAATTAATGCCAGAATTTATAGTTGAAAGTTTCCCAGCTCTTCACAACTTTATGAACAGAAAGTGATGCTGTTTGTCTGAAATTCGAGCGGTCGATAAATCCGCACCATCTGAGTTTCGCTCGTGGGTGTTGGTCAGCCATCCTCTCCTCTTGATTGTGTTTGTGTGTTTCTCGTGTGCTTGCGGTGTTCTCGGGTTTCCCTAATGGTTCCCAGGATGCACTGTGGCTGTGGGGGGGCTCGATGAGACACATGAGATGCAACCCAGCGAAGGATATGGCCATCATTGACATCTTCCACAACTCACATCCTCAGCCATTGCTGTGCGCCAGTAAACACCTTTCTGAATCATGCATTAGCCGTTAACAGCATTAGGAAGTTGGATAAAGACGGAATTGCAGGTGATGGAACCAATTGTTCCATTAGTCGAACGTTTTTGTGCCATTTTTCCAAAAGAACCATTACAGCGCTCTCTTTCTCTCTCGATAACCTTTCCTCTTTCCCAGGAGGCTTCAGTCCACGCATGGAAAAACTTTTCTACGCAGTTCAGTTTTGACAATAATCTCCCAGAATCAGCATTATTCCGGTCAGGGGTTTGCTCAATATCTTTGTAGAAACTAATTAAACAAAGTCAGTGCGTCTGATGTGGATGGATGGCTTTTTAAAGATGTCAGCTGAAGTGAATATGCAAGCGATCTCGCGCCAATGGCAGATTGCAGATTGATTTTTTTCCCCCGGGTGTCATTACATATTATTAAAATTTCACGCACCGAGTGAGGAGAGCGTTGCTGAAGACACTGGATGAGATTGAGGCATCTTGCAGACGGTCAACAGGCTCCTTCTGGAATTGTGTGTCACCTTTTCAATGCTCTTCTAACTCTCAAAATGCATTGCCAAGAAACGCAGTCCTGATGAAAGCTTACCCAAAGAGATGACCTGTGATTAGGAGGCAGGGACTTATTGACAAGATTCAGGAGATGTTTGCATTTTCGCATTCCACTGCACTACTTTTCCATTGTTTTTTCAATGTAAATACATTATAGATGGACTTCTTTAACCTCTGCTCTTACATCTCGCATCATTCATCCCGTTTCTCTATTTTCTTGTAAACGTACATAAGCAATCTTTGCTCTATTTACAACTTCAAAAAAGTTCTTAGCAAATTTGAACACTTTTGCATTTTCTTTACAATGTAAACATGCAGTTTACCTAACATTTCAATTCATGTTTAGTTATTTTCTTATGAAGTATTTTGTATTAATGAGTGCATAAACAACTTCATCTACCAAGAGCATCAATATAAAAGTAAATGATTCATTTTTATTGCTCCTATCAATATGTTGCAGTCTGTTGAAACGGGATGTTGATGTTGCAACATCATTGTTGTTTAAAAATGTATTTTAATTTCTTCTGCTTGCAACATCAAGGTCGTGGGTTCGATTCCCAGGGAAAGCCAGAACTGATTAGAATGTCAATGTGTTTCTTGAATGCAATGAAAGTTACGTTGGATAAAAGCATCTGATGAATGCATGAATGCAAAATGTAAAGTATATGCACACTATGTTAAAGCCCTAATTTTTCTTTAATGCACATGAAAGGCTTTCCAGAGCCACGATCCCATTGAAGGATCCGTTCAGTCCACGGGTGTAACGCTACGCCGCTCCTGCCAGCCCTCGGTGCCGATCCGCTCCAGCTCAGGCTGCCATTGATTCCCGGCTGGACGTCCCGCGCCAGATAACGGCGTCTCCTGTCGTCCCCTGGTCTGTGCCGCTCTCAAGATCAGTCTGAATTACACACGATGCTGTTTAGAAAGGCTGTTTATTTCAGGGTTTTTTCCGTCTACTGTAAAGAGTTGATGTCATTTCAGAGTTTTTAGTCCTCATATCCCTGACAATTTGATATTGCATGATATCTTTTGGAAACACAAGCAGGTTTATCTGTCAGTATATTTTCAGCCGTATGAAGTTACCCATAAGAACCTGCAGAGGGTGTTGCAGTGTCACACGATACACTGCGCTGACACACACCGGCATCAGTTTCTGATAATACACTGTTCCGGGATCAGCTGAGCAACAATCCCAGATGGGAATCATAATGTTTTATTATCAGAGATGACCTCAAACCATCATCTCTCAGCAAGATGCATTTGACATATTTCAATGATTTGTGCTCGGATTACTATGTATTCATATATATATATATACATATACATTTTATTACTAATATTCAAAAGTTCAGGGTCAGTAGGATTTCTTTTTTTAAAGAAATAATTTATTAATTTACTATATATTCACATAGAAAACAGCTGTTTTACACTGATATAATATTACACTGTTTTACTGTATTTATCATTAATAAATTCAGCTTTAATCACAGGAATAAATTACACTTTACTATATATTCACATAGAAAACAGCTGTTTTACACTGATATAATATTACACTGTTTTACTGTATTTATCATCTAATAAATTCAGCTTTAATCACAGGAATAAATGACACTTTACTATATATTCACACAGAAAACAGCTGTTTTACACTGATATAATATTACACTGTTTTACTGTATTTATCATCTAATAAATTCAGCTTTAATCTCAGGAATAAATGAAACTTTACTATATATTCACATAAAAACAGCTGTTTTTCACTGATATAATATTACACTGTTTTACTGTATTTATCATCTAATAAATTCGGCTTTAATCACAGGAATAAATGACACTTTACTATATATTCACATAGAAAAGTGCTTATTTTGAATTGCAATAATATTTCATAATATTGCTGTGTATATTGCATTGCTTTTTTCATCATATTGCAGACTTTTGAGATGAAGCGTGTGTTAATAAAGAAAGAAAGCTGATGGTTTTTTAATTTTCTGTAAATAATCAATTTTAGTAATTGCATCTCATTTGTGGCGAACAATAGGGAGGAAAACCACAAATCAGATGCCGTTTACATCTCATTTGTTTTATCTCAGACATCAATAAACATTAAACGCTTCCCAGATGTTTCTATAAAAACATATTTCTCATTTAATTTCTCAATGTTTGGCTATTTTTAAAAGCTGAGGTCTCAGAACAACACATACCGTTATATTGCAATATAGTATTGTATATTGGATGTTACACAACCTGTCCATTTAAAAAACCAATCTCTGTCACATTTGAAAAGTTGTTTAGAGTGAAACCAAAATGACTGCATTTTAAACAAGATCTCATTTTCCATTTCAACCCATCTGAAATCCAGAGAACAACTGGGAGCGCGATAGAGAGCAGAGAAGAGTGAAACAATGTCTCTCTCCGCTCGTCCCCGGGGGAGAAGTGAGACCCTTTTAAGTGCCGTCTCTCTCTTCCTCCTTTCTTCCAGCCCTTCATCCTTCTCTCGGCTCGCTGACATCCTATCAGGCTCAGCGGCTCGGCAGTCGATAGCCCATTAGTAAATAAGGGATGCATAATTTATTAAATATGCTTCAGATACATATTTCAGCCTTGGGTTACCAGTCATATCTCTTTGAGGAGTTGGGCTTTAATTAGGGTCTCCAGCAGGGGCGTCTGTGAGGAACAGCACTCGGGACTGTCTCTGGTGACAATGACGTGAAGAGAGGATGAGGGAGAGGTGGTGGTGTGAAGGGATGGTGTAGAGCTGGCTCTCTGTCAAAGCGTCCTCTCGTTTGCAGCCGCTCAGAGCAGAGGATGTTGAGTGTTGGAAATCAACCTTCTTAATTAGCTTAAGCAGGAAGACTTGCGCTGTCATGTTAGTGGACTAACCCTGCTATTGCTCTGTTTTGATGGAGCAGAAACCAGCACTGAAAGACCAGAATGGCAATTCGTTCCTGTAGCTCAGACAGTAAAAAAAAAGTGGCGCTTGCAACATCAAGGTCAAGGGTTCGATTCCCAGGGAAAGCAAGAACAGATTAGAAAGTCAATGTGTTTCTTGAATGCAATGCAAGTCGCTTTGGATAAAAGTGTCTGGTAAATGTAAATTCAGTTCTGGTCTAAACTTGTCTTGGGACGCAAAAAAAAGTCCAGCTCAAATATGAGATTCATATTATTGATTTGTATTTTTTTATTGATGAAAATATGAAAGTATGATATTTGCATTATTGGTTTTTTTTTTAAATCAGCAAAAACTCATTACTCATTTAATTATGTCAAAAAGTGGAATTCATGAGATACAAAGTCAAAGGATGAGATTCATTATTATGACGTATAATGTCATTATTATAAGCTAAATGGTGTAATAATGTCATAATTATGACAAAAAGTTGAATTTATGAGATACAAAGCATAATTATGACTGTCAAAATTATGACAAAATTGTAAATTGTGACATGAAAAAAGTCATAAATAATGCAAAAAGTTTAATTTATATGAAAGTATGACTTAAAATATATAAAAAAATGTCTTAATGACAATCAAAATTATGAGTCACAAAGTTATAATTATAACAAAAACCTAATTATGGAACTCTAAACTGAGATTAAAAAGCATCTATTTTTTGGCCACTACTGTATATGTGTGATCACATAAATGCCGCAGGATTTTTGAACGATATTGTATTTTCGAACGGTGTGAGAAAAAGGATTGTACTAAATGTTAAATGTACACTGACTTTTATATCCTTAAACACTAAATCGTCAGAGTTTTTTCATCTTTGATGTGTTTGTAGCATAAATGGACCGTAAAGTGTATTTACAAAAGAGTCCAGTTTTTGCCAGTAAAATCAAATAAATGATATATTTTTTTTAGTGTGTTTCAGTGCCCTAGTCTGTACTTGCAGACACACTGAACCGAGGATGAGGAGGATGAAGAATCACCGATCCAAGTGTTTCAGCTTGAGAAAGAGAGATTGTGGTCAACACTGCTCTTGTCAGTCTGTCACTCATTCGCTCACACACACACACACACACACACACACACACACACACACACACGAGTGCATATAGTGTTACTCTTCCATTTAACGGCTGTGTTGTTGCAAATCTTTGGCCTGTGAAGAGACAGACCATAATTGCATAAGCGTCTCTGTGTAACTAGAATCTAGCCAAGAGTAACATGCTCATGTGATGCGGTCAGGCCTTTGGGCTGATTTGAAGTGATTTCCAGTAATAATTTCTTTATTTTGATTGGAGGTTTATGAGTCGATAATGGCTGTAGATTGCAGCAGATCTGATGAAATGGTGAGGTCTCAGCGGAGGACGACGTGCTGCGCCTGCAAACCGCGAAGGAGCAGAAGGAGAGCAAATATTATCTGGAAATCCTCATGTATCCCACAAGCTCTCAGTCGAGTTGAGCAGCGAGAACGAGGAACACATGCTTTCCATTTCAGGCCTTTCACCCCTGGCATCAGAGACGCGGCATCTGCCCAGAGTGTAAACACAGAGGCCCGGCGTCAGATCATGTGTCCCGCCGGACCGAACCTCTGCTCCTGCTCTTTACAGCCTTCGGACAGGAAACCCAGTAAACACAGAACATTCCCCTAACGTTCCCATATAGTTCCTGTTTGGTTAGTTTTGGAGGGAACCAAATAAGAACGTTCTAGGAATATTCTCTATTGGTTATTTTTTGGGGTTAATTTTTAAAACCTATGGAGAACGTTCCGGGAACTTACAGAGAACTTTCAGGGAACCTACAGAGAACATTCAGAGGACCTACAGAGAACATTCATAGAACCTACAGAGAACATTCCAGAAACCTACAGAGAACATTCACAGAACCATACATCAATTGTTCAGAGAACCTACAGAGAACTTTCAGGGAACCTACAGAGAACATTCCGTGAACGTACAAAGAATGTTCAAAGAACCTACAGAGAACATTCAGAGGACCTACAGAGAACATTCAGAGAACCTACAGAGAACATTCAGAGGACCTACAGAGAACATTCAGAGAACCTACAGAGAACATTCAGAGGACCTACAGAGAACATTCAGAGGACCTACAGAGAACATTCAGAGAACCTACAGAGAACATTCCAGAAACCTACAGAGAACATTCACAGAACCATACATCAATTGTTCAGAGAACCTACAGAGAACTTTCAGGGAACCTACAGAGAACATTCCGTGAACGTACAAAGAATGTTCAAAGAACCTACAGAGAACATTCAGAGGACCTACAGAGAACATTCAGAGAACCTACAGAGAACATTCAGAGGACCTACAGAGAACATTCAGAGGACCTACAGAGAACATTCAGAGGACCTACAGAGAACATTCAGAGGACCTACAGAGAACATTCAGAGAACCTACAGAGAACATTCAGAGGACCTACAGAGAACATTCAGAGAACCTACAGAGAACATTCAGAGGACCTACAGAGAACATTCAGAGGACCTACAGAGAACATTCAGAGGACCTACAGAGAACATTCAGAGGACCTACAGAAAACATTCAGAGAACCTACAGAGAACATTCAGAGGACCTACAGAGAACATTCAGAGGACCTACAGAGAACATTCAGAGAACCTACAGAGAACATTCAGAGGACCTACAGAGAACATTCAGAGGACCTACAGAGAACATTCAGAGAACCTACAGAGAACATTCCAGAAACCTACAGAGAACATTCACAGAACCATACATCAATTGTTCAGAGAACCTACAGAGAACTTTCAGGGAACCTACAGAGAACATTCCGTGAACGTACAAAGAATGTTCAAAGAACCTACAGAGAACATTCAGAGGACCTACAGAGAACATTCAGAGAACCTACAGAGAACATTCAGAGGACCTACAGAGAACATTCAGAGGACCTACAGAGAACATTCAGAGAACCTACAGAGAACATTCCAGAAACCTACAGAGAACATTCACAGAACCATACATCAATTGTTCAGAGAACCTACAGAGAACGTTCAGAGAACCTACAGAGAATGTTCCATGAACCTACAGAGAAAACTCAGGAAACCTACAAAAAACGTTCCGTGAACATACAGACGACATTTAGGGAACCTACAGAGAACTTTCAGGGAACCTCCTGAGAACGTTCAGGGAATCTCGAGAGAATGTTCAGGGAACCTACAAAGAACGTTCTGGAAACCTCCAGAGAACATTCAGGGAACCTACAGAGAATGTTCAGGGAACCTAGAGAGAACGTTCAGGGAACCTACAAAGAACGTTCCGGAAACCTCCAGAGAACATTCAGGGAACCTGCAGAGAATGTTCCAGAAACCTACAGAAAACGTTCCGTGAACCTACAGACGACATTCAGGGAACCTACAGAGAACACTCAGGGAACCTACAAAAAACGCTCCGTAAACATAGAGACAACATTCAGGGAACCTCCTGAGAAGGTTCAGGGAACCTAGAGAGAATATTCAGGGAACCTACAAAGAACGTTTCGGGAACCTACAGAAAACACTCATGGAATCTGCATAAAACGTTCCGTGAACCTACAGACGACATTCAGGGAACCTACAGAGAACACTCAGGGAACCTACAAAAAACGCTCCGTAAACATAGAGACAACGTTCAAGGAACCTCCTGAGAACGTTCAGGGAACCTAGAGAGAATGTTCAGGGAACCTACAAAGAACGTTCCGGAAACCTCCAGAGAACATTCAGGGAACCTACAGAGAATGTTCCAGAAACCTACAGAAAATGATCTGTGAACCTTAAGAGACCATTCAGAGAAATTACAGAGAACGTAAATCACACATTGCTAAATCTTAATTATGATAGGAAAATAGGAATTAAAAAATAGGCATATTTCTATCAGCTAAAAGTTTAATTTATGACTTCATATCAATTACTGAAGTTATGATCAAAACACGTATGACATATATTAAAATGATTGGCAAATGGTTTCAATTCTGAGATGCAAAGTTAAAATTATGAAAAAAACTTGACTTAAAAGTCAAGTTTAATTTGTGAGCTACAGTCATAATTGTGACATTATTATAACATTATGACAAAGTAAATCGTATGAGATAAAAAGCATAATTATGACAAAAACTCTAAATTATGAGATACAGTTGTAATTGTGACACAAAGAATTATGACATAAAAAGTGATACTTAGGAATTCATGAGCTGCAAAGTCAAAATGATGAGATACAAAGTTATTATAATGACACAAAACATTATTATGACATAAAATGTACTATTATGAGCTAAAAAGTATAACGTCATAAATATGACAAAAAGTTGAATTTACAATATACAAAGCATAATTATGACAAGTGTCAATTGTGAGATAAAAAGTCTTAATTATGAAACATATTCTATATTATAAGTTACAAAATTATTATTATAACAAAAAATGTAGGTCATAATTCTAATTTTGCTATAAAAAGCATATTTTTTGCAATAAAATATCAAAATGATGATAAATAAAAGAAAATAATGAGAGTCATTTTTTGACGATGTGATTCTACGTAACTGCAGTAATTATGTAACAAAATGAGATGTAAAATTTAGACTTTTTGTGATATTCACACACTGCATATGTTCTCATGATTGCCTTCTCTGGCTGTAATATCCAGCGGTTCGTCATGTCGTCATGTCTTTGTCATCACGGTTCCTCTTTAATTATGACCTTTAGCCCTGACATGACAGAAAGGGGATGAGCAGAAGCTCTTGCCCAACCTTGCGATTTTGAGATTGTGAGTGTCAGGCTTGAACAAAGACTCCGAAATATGGAAGTGAAAGGAGAAGTGTGGAACAGTTTGAGGTTTTAACATTTCTGTTGTTTGAGTTTGACAGCGAGCCAGAGTGTCTTATCAAACCACAGCTTAGATCCACTGATGTCTCATATGTGTCTCAAATGTTTCTCTTATGTGTCTGTTATGTGTCTCAAATGTTTCTCTTATATTTCTCTTATGTGTCTGTTATATGTCTCTTATGTTTCTCATTTTTGTCTCTTATGTCTCTTATGTGTCTCGTATGTGTCTCTTATGTGTCTCATATGTGTCTCAAATGTTTCTCTTATGTGTCCCAAATATCTCATATGTGTCCTTTATGTGTCTCAAATGTTTATCTTATGTGTCTGTTATGTGTCTCAAATGTTTCTCTTATGTGTCTCAAATATCTCATATGTGTCTCAAATATCTCATATGTGTCTCAAATGTGTCTCTTATGTATCATATGTGTCTCATATGTGTCTCTTATGTGTCTCAAATGTGTCTCTTATGTCTCATATGTCTCATATGCGTCTCGAAAATCTCATATGTCTCTTATGCGCCTCATTTTTGTCTCTTATGTGTCTCTTATGTGTCTCATATGTTTCTCTTATGTGTCTCAAATATCTCATATGTGTCCCTTATGTGTCTCTTATGTGTCTCATATGTTTCTCTTGTGTCTCAAATATCTCATATGTGTCCCTTATGTGTCTCAAATGTTTATCTTATGTGTCTCAAATATCTCATATGTGTCTGTTATATGTCTCACGTTTCTCATATGTGTCTCATATGTGTCTCTTATGTGTCTCATATGTGGCTCTTGTGTGTCTCAAATATCTCATATGTGTCTCTTATGTGTCTCAAATGTGTCTCTTATGTCTCATATGTGTCTCATATGTGTCTCAAATATCTCATATGTGTCTCTTATGTGTGTCATTTTTGTCTCTTATGTGTCTTTTCTTCAGAAAAGACAATATTTGAGCTCAGATTTGTCTGCAATCAAAAGCCAATGATGATCATATTGAGGTGCTCGTTTATTCAGATCTATAAAAGTTGATCTCTTATGAAAAAGCTAATTCTGGGTAAAACTGTTTTCTTCCTTGGATGCTTTTTCCTACAAAAACATCTCAGGAAATAGAAGAGGTCTGTGTTACCATGGAGATAATATAGTATGGGGTTTGTGATTGTTGTGTTGGTTTTTTGTTTGTGTGTTTAGTTCAGTTCCGCAAACAAAAGCCGAACGGTCGGAATCACCGCTGAGCTTTGTGATGAAAATCCCCCAACCAATTAAACAAATAGTCATTCCTTAACCCACACACACTCACATACATACACTCTCTCTCTTTCTCTATCTCTCGCTCACACACACACACACACACACACAACTCTCTATATCTCTATCTCTCTCTCTCACACACACACACACTCTCTTTCTCTCAAACACATACTCTCTCCCTCTCTTTCACACACACACACACACACACACACACACACACACACACACACACACACACACACACACACACACACACACACACACACACAGAGATACTTCCTGTTGTTTAATGGTAACGGTAAATGGTAAGTAATAAACAAAGAGACGACTGAATGCCAAGAGAGTCATTAATGAAGTCCCCTGTGTGGAGCCAACACAGCTTCCTTCTTTCTTTCACTGTAAAAAAAAAAAGTCTCAACTCATTATAGTTTCTTTATTTTTTGTGTTTTTCTTACTCTCAACATTTTTATTTATTTTTATTTTATGCATTCAAATTCATTATACAAATCAGTTGGATAAACACAGTAAATTAAGTTGAGTTTACTAAACTCAAAAAAGATGCTTGTACAGCGTTCTTACTTTCTAGTCTGTGTGCTTTTATTTCTTTACAAAAATATTATGTCAAAATTATGATTAGAAAAAAATTAATTATGCCAAAAAGTCAAAATTATTCCAAAAGAGCTCATTATGAGACAAAAAGTTACAGTTAAAGTCAAATTAAGTCAAAATGAGACTCAAATGAGACCCAAATGAGACTCAAATGGAACCCAAATGAGACTCAAATGAGACTTAAATGGAACCCAAATGGAACCCAAATGAGACTCAAATGAGACTTAAATGGAACCCAAATGGAACCCAAATGAGACTCAAATGAGACTTAAATGGAACCCAAATGGAACACAAATGACTCAAATGAGATACAAACGAGACCTAAATGGGACCCAAATGGAACCCAAATGAGACTCAAATGAGACACAAATGAGACTCAAATGGGAATCAGCTCAGATTAGTGAAATCTCAGATTTTTGCAGATGTTGGTCAGTGTGAGATGTTGTTAAGATCTACTCTAAAACTCTAGACATGTTGTGAGATATAGAGTCTCCATTTGTTTTCCTTTCAGTGCTGTTGATGTCTGGGATGAAGAAGAGACGTCATGAATATATGTTGTTTTGTACAGGCGCACATATGTCCCTCCGTACAGTGTTTACAGCAGATGAGGTGTAAACCATGTGATTTCTCCAAACCAGAGGAACTAATAGCATCATATGACTCATCGGACAGTTACTAGCAGCTTAAACAAATAATTGGCAACAGGTTTATAGAAGATGTGAGGAGAACAGACTCCATTGTGTTATGCAAACGAGCGGTAGTATTTTTAAAGGTTCTGCTCTTAATTTGATGTCAAACCGCAGCAGTAATTATTGCATTTGTTTCCCCTCATGGATTTTACAACCTGTTGTTTTCGCTGAAAGGGAACAAATTACATCCATTCAGTTTTCTGAGTGTTAAGTGACTCACGGTCTACACACTCACACACATTTAGCATGTTAGATTTAATCAGCGTGTGCAACGATTCCCGTGACACACAACTTTGTTTAAAATACAGTGAAGAATTTGTGTTTATTCTGATCCTCTTTTAAATTTAAATCTTTACATAAAAGAGTGAAATGCCTTTATACATTTGGTAATTAAAAATAAAAATGTATTAAATATAACGAGTGTAAGTATATAAATAAATAATATTTAAAATCTTATTTTTATTTTTGTTAATTACCTATGTATATACCTAACATTTTATATATATGTAATATTCAGAAAACAATTAAAGTTATAAATAAAACAAAAATTATTGGAAACATTTCAGAAATTTTTTTTTTTTTTTACTGTTTTTGCGTGCTATTTGTCATTTCTGAATAATTTGGGAAATCTTCAACCGATTTCTAAATTTAAACGATTTAGAAAGTAAATCTTAAGTAATTTATTCTCTGAGAGAGAGAGAGAGAGAGAGAAAGAGACAGAGAGAGAATAAAATACTCACCATGAACCATATATATATATATTTATAAAAAAATTTGGGGGGGGGGCATATTGGTAATAACATGATATTAATTTCAAAGTAAGGTAATGGAAATACATATAAAAACGTGAAATGTTTTGCTGTGGTTTTAACAGGCGTTCACTGATGCCCATAGATGGCGCTCCAAACCCAGCAGGATCTTGTTCCTCCTCGGCTGTGTTTCTGAAGTCAAGACAGATGAAATCTATAATAATGAGTAAAAGCAAAACCACATTGATCTGATCCAGATTTCAGGCTCCTTTTTGATATTTTCCAGAGCTCGTTATAGCATAAAAACCCATAATTTGCCCCGTAGGCATTAAAAAGGGGGATTGCTTAAGTAAGACGTTGGTTCACAGTTTATGAGCAATGATTTCCAACTGGATATGTAGGTGTGAGGCACTGCTTTCCCAAGTGTTGATGATGCTGTTACACTCGGCATTCGTCTCTTCCATGAGAAACAGCTTACGGAGATGTTTTAGTTTCCACCGTGAATCAGAAGTTTCCAGTAATGCATCTCGTTGAGCTAAAACTCATTAACATCAAAGGCTTTTCGAGCTAAATCAACTGTGGAAAGATGTGACTTTCTTTGCAAATGCTTATAATGCCACTTTTGGTTCATTTTATGTAACAAAGCTTAACTAGTAGACAGTGGTGTTTGCAACATCAAGGTCATGGGTTCGATTCCCAGGGAAAGCAAGACCTGATTAGAATGTCAATGTGTTTCTTGAATGCGATGATAAAAGCAGCTGATAAACGTAAAACAATGTTTCTCTGATTACTAATTGGATTCATTTGTTGTTCAAGTTTGCTAAAACGTTAGCTGTGCAATGAGCCGTTTGCAATGCATTCTGGGATTACCCATCAGATTTTGAATGAACAGAAGTCGACTTTCTGGTTTATGGAAAGGTCATAAATTCATTTGTGGTCGTGTTATGCTGATTTGGCAGAAATCAAAATGTAGCGACGGCCATGGCCACAAACATAACCGCTAACCATCATTACTCATCGTGTGGTTCTGCTATCCCAACAACTCAAGCCACGTGAGAGATTGCTGTATATCACGGCTCACACAACGGCACCAGGCTGATCTCCGGTCAGTTTCCTGCACATCATCCCTGTGCTTTGCATAGGAGTGGCTTCTGATGTGAGGCTGATGAAAAGAGGAAGTCGGCTATTTCACCGTAACTGAAAAGGGAAGTTAGCAGAGAAATGGATGAAAAAGAGCTTGATGACAACAATATGCTAGTGGTGAAGAGTATTAAAATACTTCCTGTAATGTAACAGTTTACGACTGTGAGCCACCGCTGAACAAAAACAGGGACATATTTAAACCTGAATTTAATATTTATGTATTTGAATTGCAAATAAAATTTCCATTCATTTGTATTACACAGTTTCAACATTATTAAACTGAATATGATGCATATTTAAACAAATATTTGCTCATTTGTTCTGACATGCACTGTGAGCTGGAAGGTCTTCTATAGACAGGTGTGTGTCTTTCCTAATCAAGTCCAATCAGTGTAATCAAACACAGCTGGACTCAAATGAAGGTGTAGAAGCATCTCAAGGATGGTCAGAAGAAATGGACAGCACCTGAGTTAAACAAATGAGTGTCACAGCAAAGAGTCTGAATACTTACGACCATGAGATATTTCAGTTTTTCTTTTTTTAATAAATCTCCAAAAATGTCAACAATTCTGTGTTTTTCTGTCAATATGGGGTGCTGTGTGAACATTAATGAGGAAAAAATGAACTTAAATGATTTTAGCAAATGGCTGCAATATAACAAAGAGTGAAAATTTAGGAGGGTCTGAATGCTTTCCGTACACACTGTATTTCTATATAAATTTCTATATAAACGTATCATATTTTCTTAAATTGCACAATTCTTATTGTGAAAGCAATTAAATTAATTAAATTAAAAATAATGAAAATGGAACATGAGCTTGAAACAAATTGGATTGATTTATGATAAATATATAAACCTGGTTATTTTCAGTATTTTCACAGAGATCATATCCGTTTCAAGACTCACATCATATTAAGTTTATTAGTTTCTTTATGTTAAAACTATGCAATGCAAATGCATGGAAATGTTATATGCCGTTCAAATGCATTGATCTTTAATTCAAGGCCTAAATATTGCATGAGTGAATTAATACAATTTTTGCAACCCCATTTGCTGGAGGTAAGAGTCGAGAGAATAAATGTAACTGGGGGAAAAACTGCTTAACTTAGTCTAGTCTGGTTGGGCTGGTGTATTTTGATGGGTTTAGAAGGTTTATGTTTACCATCTTAACCATTTAAACAACAGGCAAAACAACTTTAAACATCTAGACTCTTTCAGACTGGATTTCATGCATGATTGTAAAGTATTCCTAACATGTTAAATTGATTGGATATTTCATGCAAAGTGTATGTGCATGTATTTATATTAATGTCAAGTCTCTTATGCGATTTACATGCATAGTTGTGTTTAAAATCAGTTGCGTGCAGTTATGTTTTGCTTTAAGAGTCAAACGCAATTCAGACAGAAACAGCAAGACAACAAGGCGGGTAATATTTAATAGGGCAGTTGTTATGATTTGTTTCACATTGATTGATATTTGAAAGATATTATATCTCTCTGTGGCTGAGCTTCATGGGAACTTGTGGTCAGGGCCGCCGTGTGTGTGTGTGTGTGTGTGTGTGAGTGTGTGTTGTGAAATCGTGTGTTTCATCATAGTAAAGCAGCCACAGACATTGTTCGCCTTTGTCCTCTTTGCCATCATGGGCAACCACTTCCACCACAAGCTGCTGCCGTCGGCCCGCTGATCTCAGACCAGCCTGAACCTCCCAGCTCCTCCTGCAGTTCACCAGCATCAGATCTGAGATCAGCTTTCCTCATGACAAACATACACTGAGTTCATATGTAAAGTCATGGCTTACCCCAGATAAGGCACTAACTTTACTTATGAATTATAAAGCGATGCGGAGAGGAGAAGCACGCATGGCTCTCTCCGCCCGACACTTTGTCTTCTCTAATTCTCATCATCTATCTCTCGTCTGACGTTAACACTGTGTTTTGCTTTTAAAAGCTGTTTATATGAGAGAATTCTGAAATCTTCTATAATAGAACAGTGCTTTTATTTTTTTAACCGGCTAAAAGTGTTAAAAAAATATTTGCGTTATTATAATAAGAAAAAATACATATCATATGAAAAAATAAAACCTAACTATGTATAACTAACTATGTATTTTATTTATTTTATTATATATTTTATTTTTCTATTTTTTATGATTTTATATATATGAAAAACTAAAACCTAACTAAACTAAACTAAAACTACAACTTCAAAAAAAATCTATATATTTAGCTTTTATTTATTTTTTATCATTTATATATATATATATTCATTTAAAAAAAATTATTAGTATTTATGTGTATAAAAAATGGCAGAACACATACCAAAATTACTAAAACTCAAAACCTTAAACTAAGATTAAAATGAAAACTACAAATATAAAATAAATGCAAATTTAAAATATATATAAATACTGCTTTAAAATACAGACTCTTGAAAAAGTTTATGACAGATTCCTTATTTTAAGACTGAAACACTTCAAATTAATATTGAAAATAATATTTACTAGTAAATAATAGTAATAGTAAAACTCACGCTTTGGATCATATTTTATTTATTAAGGGCGATTGTTCTGGTTAATGTAACTTTGCTTTGCATTTTTTACTTAAAGCTCACTTTAAAAAAGAATCTAACTTTTAATAATTAACCCTTAAAGTGAACAGTCAGGAATAAAATAAGAACAGATACACAAATGTCAAGTATAGATAAACATAACAGCAAAGTTACAAATAAAGTCTAACAGTAACACTATATTAATTAAATATAGATGAACTCTTTCCATGCCAGCATTATTGATCATTTTCACAGAAGTTTCATGAGTTCATCGGGTTACTTTGTATGAATATCAGAATATGCAATATATCAAAAGAAAGAACAGAGCATCTGGTTTTAAACAAACAAATATAAATATATTGAGACAAATTTTAGAAGTTAGGTTGAGAAAGTCGGACCAAAAACTTTAAATTAGCATGTTGTGAGCACGATTTAGCATCAACTAGCAAGTCGTTACCATGAATGATCAGGAATTAACATGTTGCTAAGGTGTTCTGGGTGGTTGCTAGGTTATCCGGAATGGTGGCTTGGGTGTTGCTAGACTGTTGCTAGGGTATTTGAGATGTTTGCTAGGGTGTTGCCAGGCAGTTGCTAAGGTATTCTCGGTTGTTGCCACAGTGTTGCTTGGCAGTTGCTAGGGTGTTTCTAGAGTAATTAGCAACTGTTTAGCCAGACCTATATCTCTGGATCTGAGCGTCGTAGAGACATGTGGGTTGGCTCTATTGACTCATGCTGGCAAACAGGACTTCCAACATGCTAAACATGCTAGCAGTGAACAGCCCCATGCTAATAGTGATTAGCTAAGTCTTAAATTATGCTAAAAATGCCATTGAAACCACCCAAGACACATATCAACACTTGAATGTGGGTGAGTTTCATAAAAAAAAGTAACATTTTGAGCCAATCCGGATGGGATTCTGAATGATGATGAAAACACAGATGGAGTCGAGCTCGTCCTAAAGCTCGTCCTGCTGTACATTTCATTCAGAAACATGATTTATATGCTGTTTCCTGTTGACGGTTCTTTTAAATATGCATTTGATTACATGTGATATCGTTTGTTTCTGTTTCTTCTTCTCCTGTGTTTTGATCAGGAGATTCTGTCCTCTTTCAGAAGATGTGTTTAACAGCAAAAACACAGAAAATTCTGTCAATGTTGTGGAAGAAGGTGATCTTTGTTGCAGACGTTTTATGGTTTGGTTGACAGTAATGACATAGACAGCATCAGGTATTAATAAGCTACTGTCACTTTAAGACCTGATGAACAGATCCAGTACATCTGATGTCTTTCTAACAGTCACTTAAGACAAAACCAACTGTGTTTCTAAGAATCCTTGCCTGAGACAGGCATTTCAACATCATTTTGTGCATATGAGTCCGTTCAAGTGCAAAGAGAGGAATCCATCTGCCGATTTCTCACTGTCTGACACGTGCAAATGATCAACTTTCACTCTATAAAGGCTCAACTCAGCAATTCATCTACGAATCACATCCGATCCGTTGCACCCTTCGTAAATAATGCTAAAATAGCACTGAAACAGATGAGAGTACAAACATTTGAAGGAGTTACTGATGATGAAATCAACAAAAAATATGTGGTGACTTTTAGAATTGATGTCCATCCGAAAGAAAGTAGCAAATACAGATTGTTTCACAGACTGTCTGAGTGTCTCGAACTAAAGTTGAGTCCGTCGAGAGTTGGTTTGCACATCATACATGTGATTGTTGATTCGTTTTCTTCTCTCTTATGGAAATCAGTCTGTTAGGCGGCACAAAGCGTCTGTTCTGTTCAAGCTCACATTCAAATTAAGCTGCCGGCCTCTTTCACTTCTTTCTTTTTATTCCTTCTTTTTTATCTATCTTCCTTCCAACTGCCTTTTCTATTTTAGACCAGTGTTCTCGTTAAGGGTGATATTAGTTCATTTAGACGGAAGTCTTTGAATAGATTCTCTTTGGCTGGGACTGCAATGCAAGAAACGTTTTATTGGCATGTTTTCATGAGCTGCAAATACACAAATAATGTAAACTTTTTTTCTTTTCTTTTTTCCCAAGGCTAATTTCATATCTGTTTTATGCAGAAATTATATACTGTATGTTGGAAATGACGTATTTGAGTGATTTGGGTTAAAATTTATTCAACGTTTTCGCACAAAATGTATATTATAAATATTTTATTATGGATTTCAGATTTTAAGATTTTTTTAAGCTCTTAAACTTACGATGCATTTCAAAATATTTGTTATTAGAAAATCTTAAAGTTTGAATTTGGATGGAAATACATATGTACAGTATTTTATTTTTATTTTATTACATACATGATGTGTACTTTTATTACTTAAAACTTTTATTTTATTTTTACTTTTTATCTGCTAAGGGCAATTGTATACGTGGTTTATGTAGAAAATGCTTTATTATTAAATTGTGCATTAGTAATTTGGGTAAAAATGTATTTAAAACATTTTCACAGAAAATCTTTCTGTAATTTCACTCTTTTATAGATTATAATTATGATATTATGGTTTTCTATGTGAAAATGGAAACTCTTGATAAAATTTTTAGATTTTTTTTTTTAGATGCAATAATTATATTATATTATTGTAATAATATAAAAGTTTGTGTGTGTGTGTGTGTGTGTGTGTGTGTATACATACAAGGCTTCATACAAGGTGTATACTGTATATTTGCAAACTTTTATATTAGCTGTAATTAATAGATTTCATATTACAGTTAAATTACTGCACAGTTCACTGGTATTTCATTCTGAACATGAGTGTTTTTCTCCTGGTTTGTGCAGTTGATCAGGGATTTCAGCTTTCTGACTGATGGAAAGCTTCCGTCTCCTCAAACACGACACCGCACACCTGCTAACTGCTTCATTAGCTCACGTTACCATGTGCTTGGAGGCACGTCTGTCTGTAATTAACCTATAGCTGTGCGTTTGTGCGATTGTCTGCGAGCGTGTGTGTGTGTGTGTGTGTGTGTGTGTGTGTGTGTGAGCTGTAATTAGCCGTCTTTGACAGCATGGTGATCATGTGTCAGTAGTTTGAGGCGTGCTGTAATTACCGTGTGCATGATCAAGTGTCATGGCTGGCATGAGTGTGTGTGTGTGTGTGTGTGTGTGTGTGTGTGTGTGTGTGTGTGTGTGTGTGTGTGTGTGTGTGTGTGTGTGTGTGCGCGTGTGCGTGTGTACGCGTGTGTGTGTGTGTGTGTGTGTGTGTGTGTGTGTGTGTGTGTGTGTGTGTGTGTGTGTGTGTGTGTGTGTGTGTGTGTCTGTATGTGTTAGGAAGAGGCAGTCAGTAATATACATCTTTGAAATCAAGGCAGAGAAAGAGACATAGAGAGAGAGTACTAGAGTAAAAGATTAAACAGGTGGCGGTTTAGAGCAAACGGTACCTTTTTACCGCACCAATACACCCACCAATCCTCTGACTATTAGAAAGGGATTTGTCCCACTGCTGTCCCAGTGGAAAGCAAGAACTGATTAGAATGTCAATGTGTTTCTTGAATGCGATGATAAAAGCAGCTGATAAATGTATGAATGTAAAATAAAACTGATAGTTTTAATTACAGATTTAACTGAACATTGACAATAATTGCATTTATCCTGCTTGAAAGAAAATCGTATTTTTTTATTTATTTTTTTATTTTTTTCATATTGGTCTTTGGAACTTTCTGTTCTTAAACCAATTACGCTTAAATAAGCAGAGAACGTGTGTGGTTTTCCTTTATCTGCAAGATCTGAGTTTTACACAGTTTAAAGTCACTCTTAAAACACACACCATTATTCAGTGTGTTGATGTAATTTCCACTGAAACAGGAAGTGAAGCATTAAATGACACTTTACTATATATTCACATAGAAAACAGCTGTTTAACACTGATATAATATTACACTGTTTTACTGTATTTATCATCTAATAAATTCAGCTTTAATCACAGGAATAAATGACACTTTACTATATATTCACATAGAAAACAGCTGTTTTACACTAATATAATATTACACTGTTTTACTGTATTTATCATCTAATAAATTCAGCTTTAATCACAAGAATAAATGACACTTTACTATATATTCACATAGAAAATATATCACACACAATAATCAGATAATAATCAGAAAGATTAAGAAAGTCGTACCAAGCGAAGATTATTGAACAGTACATGCTAAATATTCATAATTTGGGAAATTTCTGGAAATACTCTGTTGTTTTCAGTTGTATTTCTCATGTTCATTCTCCATTGATGTTGACAGTCCACAGAAACATCCTTAAGCTTCATCCATTAGTCAGGGAGACGCTCGGGACCTCAGAATGACCTCTGAAACACACTGTGGTCATTCAGTTGTGTTAACTTCTCGTTTCACAACTCAACAATTATCTTGACACAGACATGACCTCTGCTGAGATCTAACAGCGTTTATGAGGAGAAACTCATGCTTGTTAACACTCTGTAACATGTCGCGTGTGTGTGTGGGGTCCAGTGTCAAGGGCAGTGACCTTTGACCCCATCTAAACCACCGAACCGCGGCTCTAATGCTGGAGGTCACAGGAGGCGATTGTTGTGGCATTGCATCGCCTCTAAATGTAGAGACTGAAACTGTGGCTACATTAACACTTGCTCATTTTAAAACACACGGTCCTGAAACGTGAATGAACACACTTGCTTTAAACGGAATATAAATAAGCATAAGTGCTTAATAAGGTGATGACAGCATATGGAGAGTATTTGTTTGTTTCTCTCGGGTCATGGGTTTGACGAGGGTAATTGGCCCCTTGTGGATCAGCCGAAGAGGAAGGATAAAACCATTTAGACTCTGAGAATTTTCTTTTTTTCGCTCGTGTGTGTTTTTACGCTGTGTGAAAAGAGACGGCAAACTTTGGTGTAATTCTTCTGATAAAACAGAAAAGAGAAGGAAAAATCCTTTCATGTTCCTTCTCATGCTTCATCACGTTTTTAAACTTTAGTTTATTTATGAATATTTTTATTTTATTTGTTTTTATTTGTTTTTATTTTTTCATCCGTTTACTTGAGATTAAATTAATGAACATTTAAATGCAATTTTTTTCATTTTTAATTTGAAATTATTTTATCTAGCTTTTAGTATTCTTTTTTTATGTATTTTTATGTATTTTATTTTATTTTACTTTTAAATGTATTTTTATTTGTTTTCTTTTAATTTATTATATTTAGCTTTTAAATTTAATCTTTATTTATTTTTGCTTGAATTTATTTTATTTATTCATTCATTCGCCTGTTTGAGAGGGTTTTTTGATGTTGTGAGAACTTGTAAATGCAATCTTTGTTAATTTATATTATTTTCATTTATTTTATTTAACTTTAAAATGTAATCTGTATACATACATATATATTTTATTTATTTATTCAATTTTCTTTTAAACGTCATTTATATATCCATAACTTTTTTATTTTTTTATTTATCTATTTATTTATGTATTTACCTGTTTATTTGAGATTAACATAAAATGTACAAAACTTCTGATTCGGCTTTTTAATCATGATAATCACATTCAATAACAACATCTGTTGAATTACATTGCAATTATTAATGGATATTTTAAAACCTGAATTTAATTTTAATTGCCAAAACCACGTTTAGTCTGCAAAGAACATACTCTATAAACAAGGATTTAATAATTAATCAAATAAATACATCTCTTTTTTTGCAAATGTAAGTTTGGTCACACCTTAATTTAGGGTCCAATTCTTAGTGTTATAAAATCAATGCTTATTATTAGTTAATAAGGGATTTATCCAGGATATGGGCATGCATAATATGGCATTAATATGTGCTTTACAAGTACTAATAAACAGCCAATATCCTAGAAAGTTTAATAAAAATGTAAGCATCTCTTTTGCCTAAACATTGGGTGGAAAAAAATGGTTTCAGCCCCTATTTTGCAGCCTGTCAATGTATCAACCAACCATTGTGTTTATTAGCTGCACAGGTGGCCGTTTAGATCCTCTGTTTTCTCGCATGCCGCAGTGGGACTGTTAGGGGTCGCTAATGTTTCCTCCAGATGATCGTACGGCCCCAGCCGGATCACAAATCCATCATCTTCATCAGGCTTTGAACCAATCACCTGCTGACCAGCATCAGGTCTGCCGCCCACCGCAGTAAACCCTCGTTATTCTGCAGCTCTTTACGACAGCTAGCGCAGGAGATGCCTCTAGACCGCAGGATTTGTGAATCATTAATGGCTGATTTACAATGTTTATTAGGGGAAGTGTTCACGTTAGGAAGTTCATTAAAAATGGAGGTGAAAGCTTAGTTTTTCTCCTTTCAAAACACATTAATCGTGCAGAGAAACAGCTGACAGAGCATTGCCAAAATCCAGTCGAATGAGATCTAGACAGCATTGAGATTAAATGGAGAGCAAATAGAAACTTTTGCTTCCAGAAAGCCATGTTTACACTTGGTTTTGGTCGATCGGATCGCAAGTGAACGAGGGACACATTCCCGTTTACACCTGGTGTTTTAATCCGTCTCTTTCGTCCACTTCTGATTTCTTTGAGTGGAGGATCTATTGTTGGGTGAATCTATGGGCTTTTTAAGATCTTTAAATTTAACGGACAAAATAAGCTTGCATTATTTACACATGAACAAAACCGGAGACGAGGGAAAAACAGCAGCTTTCTGTGAGTGTGTGTTGGAAATCAGGAATGGTGAGAGAAGATCATGCTTGGTACGTTTTTCCTCTTCATACCAAACTTGGGTCTCCAGCCAAAGTTTAAATCCCGTCTGGCCAGATCACATCCCATAATGTTCACTCATTCGTTCAGCAGGAGGAGAGCAGAGGGTCTTTAGTGGCTGTTCGGATGCATTTGTCCACATGAGTGTTTGCACTACGAAAGCAATCCGGTCGAATGTGTTTTCCACGACCTCTGGAAGTGAACGATCTCAAACCTGTATGTGTCGTCGTCCGCTTGTGATCCGATCGACCAAAACGCATCTCAACAGCAGGTGTAAACAAGGCTTAAGATGTTGCATCACTTACAGTAGTGTTGAGGTGTTATAATGTCAAAAAGACTCGATTCAAGTTTAGTCTTCGGTCAGCTGACTGCTATTCGTCCTTCTGCAGTTCTTCAGAGGGCATATTGATCAGCCTTTATATCCAATAGCTACTCTGTGATTACCGCAGTAAGAGCGTGCTTTAATTCATGCCATTATTTCTAGAGTGCCGCTGCTTTTCATTTATCAACAGAATGTTTGTGGGAAGATGTTTGCCATCTTTCAGAGGTCTGCAAATGGAAAATTAATCTCGCTCTCGTAATTTAAAAGACAGGGACAGACGCTGAAGGTCTCTTTGCATTACCATACCTCTTCTTCTCCATCACTCTCCTCATCTAGGTCATGTTCACTCTTTCAGTCAGTAGGAGAGCAGAGGGTCTGTGGCGGGCAGGGCGGGGTCGAGGGACCGTGAGAGCGTCACGAGAGCCGGTGGCGTGATTGATAATGAGCATCACCTGCGAGCCATCGGTCTCTCTCGTCTCATGGAGGAGCGGAGACTTAAAAGGAGGAGCGACGACAGTGAAAGCGAGAGAGGACCAGGCCTGGGTCTTTGTTATGGTCTGTGTTTGTGTGGGTGGCAGTCGGCCGCGAGGGGCTGCCGCCATTATGTTTATTTTGTATTTATGTTTTATTTATCATTAAAGTGTGTTTAACGTCTGCCGGTTCCCGCCTCCTTCCTCCCTGAACAAAGACTTTGATACAGGGTCTTTTTCAGGGTTCTGTGACTCCAGTCTGGTTTGGTTGACAGAGCTCTGACACTGCCCCTTACTCGTGTCTTTGTGAGAGCGCGTGGCTTTGAGTCGCGCACTCTCATCTTTGTGCTTTCATGTCGCGCGTAGTTGGTGTGTTTACTAACTGCGCACTGTCTCGTAATATTTCATGTGAACACG
Organism: Rhodeus uyekii; assembly: GCA_037043235.1. NCBI lineage: Eukaryota > Metazoa > Chordata > Actinopteri > Cypriniformes > Acheilognathidae > Rhodeus > Rhodeus uyekii. The sequence goes on from JAWRVZ010000048.1 coordinate 4,235,696, forward strand.
CGGCGATGTGCGTCTGCATTGGCTGCATGTTCATGTCTTGTTATTGTGTAACCCCGCCCGTCTTGTTCCCTTGTTTCCCTTGATTGCTCCCAGCTGTTTCTGCCCGTTATCCTTCCTCCTGTGTCTATTTAATCCCTTTGTGTTTGTTGTCCAGTGTCGCGTCATTGCGTTTCTGCTGTTCCCTGTCCTTGTGTTTTCACTCCTTACCGAGTCCAGTCCGGTTCTGCCTGTTCGTTCTTAAGTCTAGTTTTTCTGTTAAGTATGGTTTTCCCCCTCGCTGCAGTTTTTGTTTTGTGTTTTGTTTTATTTTTCATTTTCTCTTTCACCCGCACATCTGAGTCCTCCTTACTTGATCCGTGAAAGTCTTTTAGTGGCTGTTCGGATGCATTTGTCCACATGAGTGTTTGCACTACAAAAGCAATCCGGTCGAATGCGTTTTCCTCGACCTCTGGAAGTGAACGATGTGATCCGATCGACCAAAACGCATCTCAACAGCAGGTGTAAACAAGGCCTAAATGAACAATATTTGAGGAATAAAATATTCTACTTGATAAAAAGGTTCCTTTACTTGCCACATGTGAACTTTTTTTACTTTTCGTATTTGTTGTTTTTCTTATTTATTTATTTATCCAGCGTTTTGTTAATGATGGGACAGCGTGTGTCGGCTCTCGCAGTAATTCATGCATGGCCGTGAAAAGCCGCTCGCAGTGATTTCAAAGCTCTGATGGGCTGACATACAGATGAGGGGTCAGAACCCTCTGTCACGCCGTTTGCTTTGTATACTCAACTAATTAGCTGATTAAACCCCATCGATAGATCAGTCCATTAATTACCGCCGGTTGTTGTGGAGCTGTAAGCAGCGATGAGTAAAAATGGGGTGGGTGTGTGTGAATTGATCATGAAGATAAATTCAGTTTAATTGAGATAGAAACACGATGCATTTCTCAAAGCTATCTCAGGCTTTTCATAGTGGATTTTTCGGCTTATTAGCTGTGAGTTTAGAGTAAATTGGGACTTTTGACTTTGTTTTTTAAATCCTGGTGTTTAAAGGGATGAGAGAAAGCGAATGCATGTCTCACCGACTGTGTCGTTTTAGTCAAGCAATGACCAACAAGAATTATTTGTGAAGATCATGTGACACTGAAGACTGGAGTAATGATGCTGAATATTTTATATAAATATTATATAATATTACACTGTTTTACTGTATCATCTAATAAATTCAGCTTTAATCACAGGAATAAATGACACTTTACTATAAATTCACATAGAAAACAGCTGTTTTACACTGATATAATATTACACTGTTTTACTGTATTTATCATCTAATAAATTCAGCTTTAATCACAGGAATAAATGACACTTTACTATATATTCACATAGAAAACAGCTGTTTTACACTGATATAATATTACACTGTTTTACTGTATTTATCATCTAATAAATTCAGCTTTAATCACAGGAATAAATGACACTTTACTATATATTCACATAGAAAACAGCTGTTTTACACTGATATAATATTACACTGTTTTACTGTATTTATCATCTAATAAATTCAGCTTTAATCAGAGGAATAAATGACACTTTACTATATATTCACATAGAAAACAGCTGTTTTACACTGATATAATATTACACTGTTTTACTGTATTTATCTAATAAATTCAGCTTTAATCACAGGAATAAATGACACTTTACTATATATTCACATAGAAAACAGCTGTTTTACACTGATATAATATTACACTGTTTTACTGTATTTATCATCTAATAAATTCAGCTTTAATCAGAGGAATAAATGA
>JAWRVZ010000048.1:4242500-4265000 GCA_037043235.1 Rhodeus uyekii
CAATAATTTGTTACATATTTGTAATATTATTTTGTAACTATCTTACCAGATAGTTTCTTATCTTTTTTATTATTTTCTTACCTTTTATTATGTCAGAGTCGGCATGACATGATTTACATTTTTTAAACTGTCTTTAAAGTCACTGTAACTAATTAGCAGAATTAAACTCAAAGCCTCAATGATTACATGTGAAAATGCACCAACAAGCATTATTTAATCATCCATCTGTTCATTCATTAATATTTTCATTGCTATTTTCCGCTTAAAGCTTATTTACTCTTTCAGATTTCAAGAAGTATCACACGGATGAACATGCCGGAATGAAACGAGGAGTGTTTTTCTCAAGGATGAGGATGTGCACTTCCACCATGCGATGGGAACACAGCAGGAGACATGCATGTGTGTGTGTGTGTGTGTGTGTGTAGGGGGGGACAGCTGTGTGTCCCAGACATCAAATAAAACAAATAAATAACAGATAAGGAATACCGCCTTTCTACCCGCCATTCTCAGTTCTACCAGACACTAAGAACAAATGCAATGTTTTCTGGCTTGCAACGATAACTGAACCCTCAATTTTAGGTTCCATGAAGAACCATTTCAGCATCAGGTTGATATTTTTAAGAATGCTTCTTTTCTCTGTTGTCAAATACAGTCTGAAAACAGTTGCTGTCAAAATCTCCACAAGGAAATCGAAGACACACATCACTTTATTTAAGAGCTTCAGGTACAAATGGCATTTCTAAATGTATAGTTTATTATTGTAAATAGCCGCCACAATAGTAAAATGTTTAATGAATCTACATGGTTGCTTAAATCAAGTATCACAATATAACACATTATGAGCCAGATTCACTAACAGCTCAAACCCTCTTTTAGTGTAAAAAACTACTGTCAGGATTTGTTAAAGTCGTGCAGTGAAACATTAGTGCTGAAATTCATGAACAGGTTTTTTTGTGGCTGATCTTATTGTCACGGGTCAAGTAGCGGGGACTCATGTATGCGGGTGAAAGGAGTGTATTTAATGAAAGTAAAACAAAACACAAACAAATCTGTGGGGAATCAAAATCAAACGGGACTCAGCAACGAAGGAAACACACACAGGGAACAGCAGGGAATTACATGGAAACACACAGGGATTAAACAGGGAACACATGAGGAAGGTAATGAGCAGAAAACAGCTGAGAACAATCAAGGGAAACAAGGGAATAAGATAGGCGGGGTTACACAATAACAAGACACAAACAACATGAAGGCACACTAACAACCGAGCGCACGACTCAAAGCCACACGCTCTCACAGTGTCAGAGCTCTGTCAACCAAACACTGGAAACACAAACCAAAGTGACAGAACCCTGACACTTGCTGCATATGCTTTTGTAGGAGTTTCAGTAGGTGTTTAAATGAATCATGCAAGGTGATTTACTAAGGTTTGCGCTAGTCAATTCACTGGTGTGTGCGACATTATTTACCAACCAAAAGCTGCGGTTCTCAAAGCAAATCCTAATTATGGAAATGTTCCGGTTTAATTTGGGCATCATCTGTAGATCACGCTCTGAACTTTCCATCCCATCTTATGCTTTTATGAGATTGCACTCCCACTCTAATTTGCCGTGTTTAAGAAAAATATATATATTACTACTACTAGGGATGACCATGAACAAAATTCAAAATTCAGTAACAAGTATTATTAATTTAATAATTTCCAGAACAAAATTCAGAAACAAAAAAACTTTGCAAAAGAGCATTAAAAATGTAATGCAGAGTGAAAAGTGTGTGCAATTATTATGATTATTACGATGATTATTCATATCGCTTTATTTTAAGAGGAAGTTGTTACATTGATATTAAATAACTACATTACTACTATAGAGTCACGGTTAGGGTTTAGGGTTTCTGTGTCTCGATCAGTAGAGAGCGGCGCTTGCAACATAAAGGTCATGGGTTCGATTCCCAGGGAAAGCAAGACCTGATTAGAATGTCAATGTGTTTCTTGAATGCAATGATAAAAGCATCTGATAAATGCATGAATGTAAAAAATGGCTTAGGGTTATTCATAATTCTGCATAATTCACTGTTATTACTATAGTACGTACAGGAAGTAATGTATAACTACATCCCCTTAAAATAGTGTTACCACAGTTTTGAAGAACTGCAATTATGAAAATCTCAAATCAACTGTTGATCAAATGTCTTAACTTTTTACTAAAGTTTTTTTTTGCAAATCCGGCCTCTGATTTAGAACCGATTCCAGTTCTTGATGTCACATGTCCTTCAAACTATTGCATTGGTTCTACGTCTGAAATCATAGAACTTAAAATCCATACATTATATTTCAGAATCCCAAATCAAGCTCAACAGTTTTGGCTCAATCGAACCGGCATTCTGCAACACTGACGTCTGTAAGCGTGTCTGCGTGCTGAAATCTGACTCCGGGTCGGGAGGGAGGGATGGCAGCTGGTCCTGCACGCCGATACCACCCACCCACCACTCCCAACACTCCCGTCCAAACGGTCGAGAGCACAGCCAGGACACAGGTGTGGGAGTGTTCGGCATGTGCTGGAGGCGTGGTGCAGGTGTACATGTGCCAATTTGGGGCTGTCTAAGCTGGAGATGGACGCAGGTGTGTGGCTTCGAAATAATAGGTGCTTGAGGGGTTGCAGCGGACGTTTCTGTTCTTTGGACAAAGTGAAACGTCCTGTTCGGTTGCATGATATGCAAGAGTCTCGCACGATATCATCACCCACTTGAACGTGTAATGCAATGCCTTTATTAAGGGCAGGTGAGACGGTAATGAGTCCTGCAATTATGTTGACGCCTGTCATGCAAAACGTGCCATCCGGTTTAATTTGATCCAGGTAATGCAATCGTTTTTGGGAAAGAAAAATATTTCAACGTACTTGCACGTCAGATGGTAAAAGTGAAATTTGGATATTATGCAAGTTTATTGTTGGTAAACACTCTTATGTGTCTCGTGCAGAATCAACAGATTAAAAAGATATGAAAGGCGTCAGGCAACATGCAAAACACAGTGAAATCAACAAATGTTTGTGCATTTCTCTTTTCAAAACACCTTTTTAGCTCTCGGTCGTCTAATGTGACATTTCTTTTTAACTTCAGTTGAATGTCAGATGCCAAAAGTAAACACATGAACATATTTGGTTTTAAAGTGATAATACTGAAGTGACACTTTTCTCAGAACTTTTCTTTTTTGAATTGAAATCTTGTTTTCTAATGCAATGACATTTATGAGTGTATATGCTGCATCTTTGTAAATATATCTGACTAGATGCTGAATTTTTTTTAGACCAGACAACAATGATTAAAAAATGTTTTTGCAATTGATGACGTTTGATCATTAAATAGGACATTTGATTTGTCACTTTAAAATATTCGAATGTCATTGTATTTCACACACAATTCTGATGGGATACTGATATTTTTAGATCAGACAATGTGCAAGTTTATTTTCAGTAAATACTGTGTGTCATTTTCAGTTTTTCTTGTGGAATCAGCAGATGAAACCGATACGAAAGGCATCATGTAAATTTTGACGATCTGCAGCACCTTTATGGCGTCTGAGACACAGGACTAATTGTGTCCTCTGTTGAAGATGGATTTGCATGCTTTAACTCATGCAGTGGCTCTCGTACACAAGCTCTGACACACACACACACACACATGCTTTGGCTGTTAAACGCTGCTGTGTTCTCACCTACCCACTTTCAACGCCCCTCTGTTGAGCTCACACGCTCGCACAATTAAAACCGACCACATCTATTTCCTCCTTTTCAAGCAAATGCGAACAGGTGGAGTTTGATAGACCGGCCCAAACGCCAGATCACACAGAACAAAACCTCTGCAGAAAAAAGAGCGAATGAAAGTTGCCGGAGCATGTGACCGAAACGGCCCAATGACACTTGGATGCTTTTTTTCTCTTCAATTGTGGGGAACGGTTAAACTTGTTGTCTGTCCAAGGGAGAAGCTTTCTGTGGGCCGCCACAACCACAAACCAAGTCTGCGACCGGTCACGGCTCTCTAGGCACTAGAGAACTGCGGGTTAAAGATAGACGAGAGGGACTGGAGAGCGAGAGGGGGAGGGAGAATACGTGTTGATGTCAGCGTGTGAAACAGCCAAATCGCCGAAAAAACCACAGCGACACATTTGCACTCCTGCTCTTTTGCACAAGGGTAAGCATCAGTCAACCACAGGCTGACTGCCGATCGTAATCGCCCGTGTCTGTGAACCATGCACAGAATCCAAGGACAGAACCACCTCTCTGGACCGGCTCAGGGTGACCATGGGTTCCCGGGTGTGGGTGTGTACTGCATGTTGGGGTACGGGGATTAGGGGGTGGCGTTCGAGCGAAGCCTCTTGCATGTCGTCATGGGCGTATTTGTGCTCTTTGCAGGGCAAAACCGGGAGCCCTTCAAAATCCGGGAGCAGATCAAGTTGGAAGCGCTGGACTCGGACGAGGAGGAGGAGAAGCAGCCGCTCGCCATGGCCTCCAACAGCATCTTCGAAAGCTTCCCGTCCTACCAGTCGTGCTTCTCCAGGGGTGAGTATTTTCGGTGCGAGCTCTTATCTCCAGTGGACGTGCATCGATGTCGATGTTTGCGTAAAATGACGAGCCGGTTTGCAATGTCAGCGGAGTACTGAAATCTTGTGGCTGAATCTGAAAACCACAGGTCTGTGGGTTACTGAATACTTCACTGGTTAACCTCACTCAACCAGCCACTGCATGGTGAACACCAACATGCTTCCCAGCAAAAGAGAGAGACTTGCATCATTAGCTTGAAAACTCTGCCAAATGGTAAGTCCAGCAGAACATTGCTTTAATGGTTTAAGAGGTTGTGGACTCTTAGAGTTCGTTTTCTGGTCATCGTTTGGCGAGCCTTGCACTTGTTGCTTGTGCATTAATTGTTTCTTTGACTTTCATTCGTGTAGAAAAAGCATGTTGATGATTGAGATCCAGGAAAAGCATGCACGATAAGATAAGCCAAAGTAGAAGCTGCGTTAAAGATATGCATTGACACTTTTAGGCATTTCTTCAGAAATTCTTGGAACTTGATGCTGTTTTCATCTTCAATGCACAAATAACCCTTTTAGGTTTTGCGAGAATGTGCAAGATAATACGATGATAAAATAATTAGCATTCTCAAATTTAGAGCTTCTTCATTGCACGAGAAAGACGTCCACTCTTTGACCTGAATCTAAGTTCTGTTTTTTGGGATTATTTCTCAGACTGCAGCTCTGGACTTTCCCTCCTGTAGAGTTTGTGAAGTGTGTTTGTGATGCCGTGGGTGTGTGAGTGTGTGAGTTCACAGCTGAGGCCCGGGGATGATGCTTTAGCTTCTTTCTCATACTGAAATGACTGTGGGTTATGGGTGAATGGAAATTACCCTGGTACGGTTCAACTGACTCATTTAGCTGGTGTGATGTCCTCCTCTCCGAGTGGATCGTCATTCAGAGACTGCACACTCTTGCTGAGTTAATTGGCTCTTTAAGGCAAAGTCACTTCTAACTGTTTTAGTCTTTTGAAGTGTGCATTGAAAATGCTCATTTTTATTCTAGATCCTGCCATGGGATCCTTTCTAAACTTGATGTTAATGAGGTTATGCTTGCTTTTTTCCTCAGTTGCTTCTTGAGAGCCTCATTTCAGCTTGTTTGTTGTCAGCTAATTAAAACGTGTTGATAATTGAAAGTTGTGCATGAGCATCATCCAGTTATAACTTCAAATGTGATTGAATTTAAGTCGAATAAGCAAATACACAATAAAAAACAAGTCTTTAGAGCTTCTTCATTCAATGAGAAGTTGTTTTAGAGTTTTTTCTAGATCCTGCCGTGAGATCATTTCTAAAGGTGATGTTAGTGAGGTTATGAGGTTTGCTTTTTTGCCTTTTTTTCTCAGTTGCTTCTTGAGAAAGTCTCATTTCAGTTTCCTGACTGTCTTGTTCTCATGCACACATGCGTTTTCAGTTAACACAGGAAGTTTATCAGTCGCACCCGATGCATGTTTCTTCTTCAGCACATGTGAACAGCTTCGATGTAAAAGGCAAAGGCCACATTAATGGAAATAAATTACCTTTATTCTACTAATCACCGGAAGACGACTGTACGTGCAGCTCAGAACATGCACTTCTTTGCCAGTTATTTTAGTCCAAACAAAAACATAAATGCATTGCATTTGATTTTTATTTAGAACTTAATCGGCGCCATAGAATGTGGCAAGTTGCATTATATTTAAACTTCTTATAGACTTAATTTGGACACATCTTGCATTGCATTTTTTGTGTTTCTGTCAACTTTCTGTCCCATAACAGCTGCACAAACACTATATAAAATCTCATTTCTGCTGTTGCGCGGCACAAACATGTAGGTTTCTCCACTGGACAGAGCTGTTTGAACATTGTCAGCGTGTCTTTGTGCACGTGTGTGTTTGCCGATGAATATTTGCATGTACATGGATATGTCAAATGAGAATATTTGTTGCATACAGGCCATTTGCATTTCATTTTAACAAGGAAAAGCCATGCATATGCAAAGTTGAAGGGCTTGTAAACATATGCAAGAAAGGAGTGATGTTTGCGGGCTGGTTTTGCGTGTTTGTGGCCTTTTGCGTCTAGCAGTGCACAAACCGACAGACGCGTGTGAGGATTCACCCCGTATCTCTCTGTGGTATCGGCTTATCAGATGGTTTGTGTGCAACCCTCTCTATCTGTAGCGCTCTCCATGTGCATGCTTGCAGTTCTCAAAGAAAGTTCCTTGTTTTCTCTAGATATACAAGTTTAGTTTGATTTGGCATTCTGGCTTGATGCCATGATTATTATTAGCGTTGCACTAGCTATAGCTAGTTAAATGATGAGAACTGGAACAACAAAGTTAAAGATATTGTTCTGAACATCGTTCTCGGTATAAAAGCATAGCAGAGTCTTCACCACAACTATAACGATCACGGCACGAAGAAACCGTATCACTTTAAGCACCATTTTATTCAGCCGATGAACGATAAAAACACTGATGGCCAATCTTGCTTTGAAGAGCATTTAAAGCGGCAGACGACAAAACTAAGCGTGAACTTATATAGTTGTCATTATATATGGTGTGAACGGGCTTTAACTTGTCGAGCTACTCATGATTTAATGCAAAATTTGAAGCTTCAATCAAGTTACGCTTTTAAAAAAGTAACAAATTATTCCACAGGCTACAAACAAAAAGTAGGGAACCACATCAAAGCTACTTAATGTGTTTAAGCATTATATCATTTATTTTTGAGCAACCCGTATTTGATTAACTAAATATCTTGCTTCATATTTATTTATTTAGCTAGTTCATTGGAATTAAGTCATTATTTATTAGTAATATTAGTAATATTATCACTACTTTTATTTAGTTTATGCATCCAATAGTTTGCAGACTTTCCTTTAAAACAATTTCCACTTTTTTCAAATCGCTAGTAAATGTCACACACACAAAAAAAGGCAAGTAATGCACTGAATTAAATGTTTTTTAATAATAAATAAATAAGAAAAATGAGTGCTTGGTCTAATTGACATCATCCGGATATGAAAGTTTATTGCAATTTCTTGCATTTGGTTACGATTTTAAAGACATTTTGACTGAGTCACTATTTGCTGCTTTAATGCTGCATTGACTGATGAATTAAATGTGTTTTAATAATAAAAAAAATTAAAAAATACTCTATTTTAATAATAATTAAATAAATAAATGAGTGCTTGGTCCAATTGACATCATCCAGAAATGAACGTTTATTGCAACTTTTTGCATTTGGTTACGATTTTAAAGACATTTTGACTGAGTCACTATTTGCTGCTTTAATGCTGCATTGACTGATGAATTAAGTGTGTTTTAATAATAAATACTCCAAAAAATACTCTATTTTAATAATAATTAAATAAATAAATGAGTGCTTGGTCCAATTGACATCATCCGGAAATGAACGTTTATTGCAACTTTTTGCATTTGGTTACGATTTTAAAGACATTTAAAGACATTTTGATTGTTCCGTTGGTGAGTCACTGTTTGCTGTTTAATGCAGAGGAATAATGCATTGACTGATGAACATCTTTCTGCATGAGTGCATGAGTTACAGCAGGCCGTGGCACATGTGTGTGAAGGCTCATGAACAAGTGTCGCTGTGTTATCTTCAAATGAAGCCACCTTCCTTCAGTTTCCTTCTCTCCATGCGCTCTGGCACGCCGGGCACCGGCTCTTTCCATACGTCTCCGGAGTGTTTAACTGTAGCTGAAAGTTTTACAAGTCTCTTTTGTCCTGCTGTGGGTCTCCGTGTCAGCAGAGATGGATTTACGGAGGCTCGTGGCCGGCCTGAGGACCTGCAGACGAGCGCTGCGTCCCAGCGGCTTCACGCCTGGCCATCGCTGATTCTGTTTATCTACATCCACAGGCACCTGAGAAGGAAGCCGCTTCGCCTGGTCCCTGCAGATTCAGAGGGACTTGCATAGGGTCATAAATTCCTCCCATTTGGTGCTTTTCAAGCGTTTAGCGGAACTAGGTGTGGATGGGAACGATGGAGTTGTGGGAATGTGGTCACGACGATAAATTAAATGCACATGCCACCTCGCACTTTACCTAAAGAGACCTTCGTTCCCAGCACCTTCCCAAAGGCCGCTTTGCAGATTGTGACTCTCTAGTACCTGATATGTATTAAAGAGCGCTGATCCGATATGAAATGCTGATGTCTCAATAACTGGCCGGTCATTGGCTTATATTGGGTTTCCGTCCTCGCCGCCCCCAGTGTGTCGCTCTGCTGAAATGGATTTTCTGACCCTGCTCTCTTTACACGGAGCAGCTGCTGGGAGAGTTTGGCCCTGCTAATATTGAGCCCAGTGTCTGGGAGACAGGCAGGCAGGTCGCCATCGAGCCCAGCGCCGGACAGAACCACGATGGGAATGTATTGAGTGGCGTCACCGATGCGCAGCTCCAGGAAAGGAGATAGAGATGGTTAAGACCGGCCGAGGGATTGAGCCGCTGCTCTAAACAGGCCTGAGACTCGTGGTCGTGTTTGAGACGGGAGGATGAAAGTGCTGGAACTGAACCGAGTCGCTGTTTCACGACATTTTCTGACGCTTTGTCTCTGGGAAATTTTGTCAATACAGTATATATATAACATTGTGACAAAAGCAACCTTGTAAAACTTTCAGCTTCAGTTAAATTAAATACTGTAATACTTAATAAATTAAATATTTGCATTTAATTAAAAAATAAACAGGAAATATATATATATATATATATATATATCCTGTTTATTTTTTATTAAATAAAATATTTAATTTATTTAAATATTCACAGATATTTCCTTTAATATCAGGCCATGATAATATTCAAATGAGATGTTTCATCATTAATGATCTGCTCATTTGCATTTGCATCAATGTTGTTAAAAAAATGGGAATAAAGTATAATCTTTAAAAAAAAACTCTATTTCTATTTTATCTTTCATTCAATAATTATTTATTATTTATATAATTTATTTACTTATTAAATAGCTTTAATTATATTTTATATTTAATTCTTATATTTTTTATTATTATTTTAATAAAAGTTTCTTTTTTACTGCAGATATTTGCCTTAATATTAGGCAAATATTAATATTCAAAATAAATATTTTAGCGCTATTTATGTGCTTCAATTTTTAATTGAAAAATTTTGAATATTTTTATTTAAATATTTATTAAAAAACTTAAAAGTCTGAAAGAAACTTTTACTGAACAGAGTATTGTCATTTTTTTATATTATGCATAAGTTGGGAATGCACTATATTTTAACACATATTATGAGGAGAAACAAGTAGCAGATTTTATAACAGTAACAGTTCATACATGCAAAGTTTGGTTAATGTTAGTTTAGTGGAAGAGAATCTGTCTAAAAATGACAAATTGTGTGTTTTTTCCTGAATAAAAAGGAAACATTATATTTGACTTTAGCTTCAGAAACAGATGGGTCAGCGTCTCTTTAATGATTGCTTAACTGCAATGAGATCATGGTGACGCCTGTCGAAATATCTTGTAATTTTGAACGTTAATTAAAAAAACGCCAGTGGTTTTAAGTATATTTCTCCAGGGAGGAGTGTTTTGGTGTGAAACACACGGCAGTTTCATTTCAATAATCATTTTGAGGGCCGACATTGATCCGCTGACCACATCGTCTGAAATCAACCGCTGATTGGTCAGCCATCGATCCGCTCGCGCTTCATATTGAATCGCAGTATGTCATGATGAACATTTCATGATGAAAATCACTTTCGGAGGCCAAACACGTGTCGGATGATACGAGAGGGCCCAAGCGTTTCATAACACGCGTGTGGAGGGAAAAGAGAGCAGAAACCACAGAGAGGTTTTGTTAGTGCAGATAAGAGTTGGGGAGCTCTGCGTTCTTCAGTTCTCCTTCATTATTGCCTTCCCCTCACCCTCTTTTCCTGTCAGCCCATAGCTTCTCGCTGCTCGGGAGATGTGTGGTTGAGAACGCCTGTGAGCCGGAGTCTCTGTTTCAGCAGCTAAAGCCCTGCGTGTCGTTTGAGAAAGCGGAATAAGGCTCAGTTCGAGGCTCTGACAGGAAGAAGCAGCTTTTGCAAGGTGCGCGAGGAGCGTGTCCCTCTCTCTCCGTCTGTTTCGCGTGCACAGGATATGTGCAAAACCCTAGTGCAACTCTGAGCTGCAAATATCCTCATCATGTGGGTTTAATATCCAGGGTTAGTGAAGGTACTTTCAGCCTTGTCAAGCTGCGATCGTGACTGAAAGCAGCTGAACTTGCACTCAGCGCCACTAGCTTGTCATGTAAAGCTCAAATGTATTTAAATGAATGATGGTTTGTTTTTTATAAACTGGTAGTTTAATTGATCTTAATATTTTCACCTAAACAGTTAAGTGTAATTAACAGGTAATTTTTTTTTTTTTTACTTGTTAATTTAATTCAACAAAATATTTTCAATCAAGCAGTTCAATTAAATGATCAGGTTCAGTATTTATTTATTTATTTATTTTAACCTGTAAATTCAATTAACCTGATTATTTTCATCCAGACAGTTAAATTTTTTTGCACTTAGTTATTTAATTATTTAATTATTTTAACCTGTTAATTTAATTAACCTGATTATTTTAGTTATTTATTTTAACTTTTTTTTTTTTACTTGGTAATTTAATTAAACTAAATATTGTTACCCAGGCAGTTCAATTTAATTAACAGATTGAGTAATTATTTATTTATTTATTTATTTAAACCTGTAAATTAAATTAACCTGATTATTTTCAGCCAGACAGTTCAATTTATTTATTTTTATTTTATATTTTTATTTTACTTGGTAATTTAATTAAACTAAATATTGTTACTCACATTTTTCGATTTAATTAGCAGGTTCAGTATTTATTTTTATTTTCACCTTTATTTATTTTAACCTATTAATTTGAATAACCTGATTAGTTTCACCCAGAGAGTTCTATTTAAATGTTTTAATTTTTTTTACCTGTTAGTTTAATTAAACTAAATATTTCCACCCATACAGTTCCATTTATTTATTTATTTAATTTGATCCTGTTCATTCAAGTGAATATTTACACATTTGTTCAGTTAAGTCAACAGGTGCAAAAATAAAATGCATTTATTGTCAGATATTTTATGACTTGTTTATTTAACTGCATTGAAAAAATAAATGAACAAAAATAAGGTTAAAAAATAAGATATGTATTTATCTTATGTATTTATTATGTACGTGTTTAGTTATAACGATCTGTCTTATTTAAAATGAAATTATATTCCTGTGAGATAAAGAGCATTTCTGCGTGATCATTGCTCGTCTCTGTTCACCTGAATGCAAATGTGAAACAGTTTGTCAACAGCTAACTGTAAAAAACTGCATGGCTACTTTTAGTTACTTACTCACAACACTCTTTCCATCAAATGTTCATTTCATTACAAAGGTCCCAGGCGGTGTGTGTGTGTGTGTTGTTAAAGTTTCTTTGTTGAGCGCTTGTATGCATGTGGAATCAATAGCAGAGGTCTGTCTGTGGTGGAGCGGCGGTGACTGTGGCTCACTGACTCGCCGCAGTGCCGTACCACATGCAAAGTAGCCTAACCAGAGATCTCATTCAGGCAAACACAGTCATGTAGAAACATGCACGTAGGAGTAAAAACAGAAGTGCGTCCGCCATGGACTCTCCGGCTCCTGCCAACACACGCAGAGCAGCACACTAACCTAAATGAAACTAAACTAGCACTATCAAACTTCCCAAATTCAGCATCAAAACTAATGAATAACTCACTGGGTCTATGTGTTTTCATTGACTGATTGATATTTCTGTATTTAGTCTGCAGTTGGGGATGGTTTTACTCACTTTCTGGTAATGCATTCTGGGATTGGATACGTGCAACTCATGCAAAAAAACGTGATCTGGTCAATCCATGTGTGTGTTTAAATCATTACTCATCCGATGAGAAGCTTTTGCACGTCTGATTGGAAGACTAGTTGTTCTCAATACTAGTCATCACTCAAATATGAAAGAGCACAAACTCATTCCAGGGGTTAAAGTTCATGCAAACAGCAACATTCACACCGATTCTGAATAGATGGAGAGTTCACATATGCACACTTCTCTTTTTCTGTTACATGACTGACAGGCCAGTCATTGAATGAGGGGGCACTTCCTGATGATACATCCTTTGCAGCATCAGTTATTGGGCCAGTGTGTGTGTGTGTGTCGTGGGATGTCACAAAGACCCTTTCAGTTAGACAGACTGCGAGCTCCTAACGGTGGCCGTACAGCTGCAGCTTCCTTCCTCTGCACTATCAGCTTCACAGGAAGCTGTTCTTCACTGTTTTCACAGTTGCAATATTGAGTGTAAATATTAACAGAACTGCAGAAACAACCCTTACAGACTGCATGCCGGTACCGCGGTAATGATGGTTCGGACGGCTGGACTGTGTCACATTTTATGTGTCTTTTGAACAGTTACCATGGTGCTACTATGGTTTTCAAGTAATTTACTTCAGTAATATTCAGTAAATTAATAATTCTCTGTTTGCGCTAATGTCAATGTGTGTGTGTGTGTGTGTGAGTCTATGTGTGTGTGAGTCTATGTGTGTGTGTGTGTGTGTGTGAGTCTGTGTGTGAGTCTATGTGTGTGTGTGTGTGTGTGTGTGTGTGTGAGTCTATGTGTGTGTGTGAGTCTATGTGTGTGTGTGTGTGTGTGTGAGTCTATGTGTGTGTGTGTGTGTGTGTGAGTCTATGTGTGTGTGTGAGTCTGTGTGTGAGTCTATGTGTGTGTGTGTGTGTGTGTGTGTGAGTCTATGTGTGTGTGTGTGTGTGTGTGAGTCTATGTGTGTGTGTGTGTGTGTGTGTGAGTCTATGTGTGTGTGTGAGTCTATGTGTGTGTGTGTGTGTGTGTGTGAGTCTATGTGTGTGTGTGTGTGTGTGAGTCTATGTGTGTGTGTGTGTGAGTCTATGTGTGTGTGTGAGTCTATGTGTGTGTGTGTGTGTGAGTCTGTGTGTGAGTCTATGTGTGTGTGTGTGTGTGTGTGTGTGTGTGTGTGAGTCTGTGTGTGAGTCTATGTGTGTGTGTGTGTGTGTGAGTCTATGTGTGTGTGTGTGTGTGAGTGTGTGTGTGAGATTATTTGGGTTTGTGTGTGCGTGTGAGTGTTTGTGTGAGTGTGTGTGTGAGATTATTTGGGTTTGTGTGTGCGTGTGAGTGAGTGTCTGTGTGTGTGTGTGTGTGTGTGTGTGTGTGTGTGTGTGTGTGTGTGTGTGTGTGTGTGTGTGAGTGAGAGTGTATGTGTGTGAGTCTGTGTGTGAGTGTGAGTGTGTGTGTGAGTGAGAGTGTATATGTGTATGTGTGTGAGTCTGTGTGTGAGTCTGTGTGTGAGTGTGCATGTGTGGTGTGTGTGTGTGTGTGTGTGTGTGTGTGTGTGTGTGTGTCTATGTGTGAGTTTTTGTGTGAGTGTGTGTGTGAGATTATTTGGGTTTGTGTGTGCGTGTGAGTGTGTGTGTGAGATTATTTGGGTTTGTGAGTGTGTGTGAGTGTATATGTGTATGTGTGTGTGTGTGTGTGAGTTTATTTGGGTTTGTGTGTGTGAGTCTGTGTGAGTGTGTGTGTGTGTGTGTGTGTGTGTGTGTGTGTGTGTGTGTGTGTGTGTGTGTGTGTGTGTGTGTGTGTGTGTGTGTGTGTGTGTGTGTGTGTGTGTGTGTGTGTGTGTGTGTGTGTGTGTGTGTCTATGTGTGAGTTTTTGTGTGAGTGTGTGTGTGAGATTATTTGGGTTTGTGTGTGCGTGTGAGTGTGTGTGTGAGATTATTTGGGTTTGTGAGTGTGTGTGAGTGTGTGTGAGTGTATATGTGTATGTGTGTGTGTGTGTGTGTGAGTTTATTTGGGTTTGTGTGTGTGAGTCTGTGTGAGTGTGTGTGTGTGTGTGTGTGTGTGTGTGTGTGTGTGTGTGTGTGTGTGTGTGTGTGTGTGTGTGTGTGTGTGTGTGTGTGTGTGTGTGTGTGCGCGCGCGCACATGTGTTGTATTGTTTATGTACTGCAACACAGTAATTTTTGAAGAATAGAAGATCAGGTCTGGATTCAGAGTTCATTTACATACAGTACGCAGAGCTAATTTACATCTTTATATCATGTTTCATCTTCTTTTTCGGCGGTACAGTGGATTCCTCGGCACTATTTGACTGCTATCGTCTCCATCTTTGACCTTTATTATATTCATTTACATATTCTTTCTCCTCTTCATCTCTCCATCTTTTCTCTTGCTCCGATGAAGTCAGACGAATGACTCACTCTGATCATATTTTCACAAATAGTTCCATCTTGCGCGTCTCCTTTTAAAGCGCACATGCGTGTGTGTGTGTGTGTGTGTGTGTGTGTGGCGCTGCAGGAATGCATCCACACACTTTACGATCCGCGTCTGCTGGAGTAATAATGTCCGTGTGACTCAGCGCCTCTTGGCCAGCGTCCTGCGCACAGTTAGCATCACCTGTTTCCAGCACAGTCGCTCAGGCGCCCGTGTGTGTGTGTGTGTGTGTGTGTGTGGTGAGCTATGCTTAGTCAGAGGAGATGGCAGTGAGCAGAGAGCAGTTGACTATGTTTAGTCACAGCATCAGTGATACAGCACACAGCCGGAGAGACTCTCCTCGGGTCGGCGTCTGGCCGCAGAAGAAAGCCACAGTCATGTCTAGCCAGCGTGTCTCGCGGCGTTTAGCGCTAATGCTCGAACACGGATGCACGGAAATGGACTTACATGAACTATATAGACTGGAGAACTGACAAAAGAGATAAAAGACCACAAAAAGTGATCAATGCACAGAAATAGACAAGCAACACTTAAAAGATCCAAAGATATGCTAGCAGAAAACAAGTGTGTCGTATCATGATACTAATGTAGCATGCTTAATAACTTCTTATTTTAGTTATTAAGTTATTCTTGTTTATTTATTTTACTTCTTATTTGGCCTATAGGAGAAAAAAACGTACTTACTGTATTTGTTTGCCGTTTAATCCACTTTTTAGTTTAATGCACAAATATTGGTACGACATCAGCATGAGAAACGTAAAAAAAAAATGTTTTATTTTTGATACAATGCAAGATATATAAAATAAATGTCACATATTTAATACTCTATAGCTGCAAAGAATTTGCACAAAAAAAAATTCTGAATATTTTTCCTTTTATGAAGTGACAAAATACGCTTGTTTTGATTGAAGATATAGATTTATGCTTTGAACATTATACTGTTCTTTTATTTTAAGCAGCTTATTCATTTCACACAGATCAGATCGTTTTCTCTTGAAATATTTTGTAATATGAGACATTGTTTAATGCAGATGTTTGAGACGTTGTTCTTCTGAAAGGAAGGAATTTCACCTCATTTCTGCGTCGAAGGAATGACCTGTGTGGGTTTTCTTTCCAGTAGCTTTCAGAGAGTAATGTGTGATCCCAAACTCTCCTCACATCTCTGCAATGTATGGGAGTGGATTACAGACGAAAGGCTCCTCCCCTTCCTGCTCCTTGACCCCGCCCACTCCCCGGGGATCCTGGGACCATGTGGCAAACTGGCCCGGGATCTGAGAGTCCCGCCGTCCCGTTTGATCTGCTCTCTGCGCCGTCCACACAACATCCGCAGCACAGGAAGAAGATCTCTAATAAAGCCTCTTCATTTCCTTTTATTTTCATTTCTTTCCAGTCTCCTTCCTCCACAGCCGAGACCGGCTAAACTGGATCAGCTGGTGACCAGTGGACACATTTTCCAGTGAGATCCCATTCTGGACACTGGTTTTGATAGTAAAAGTGAGTTGCTCACCAGCATTGCGCATTCAAAACTAGTTGAAGTGATGTAAATGTTTGTTGGGAAGAGCACATCTGTTTTTATTTGAAGAGTAAGATGGGAAAGTAAGGAAAGAGACAGAGTAAATGAGTTCAAGACATCGTAAGCGAAACTCGAACCTGGACACTAATGGCCACATGGTTACACATCGTGCCACAGCACCGACTGGTGTAAAGAGTTGGGCTGCAAACGAAATTGCATAATGTATAGTGGCCGAAAAACAGTATGTCGAGTGGCGCTTGCAACATCAAGGTCATGGGTTCGATTCCCAGGGAAAGCAAGAACTGATTAGAATGTCAATGTGTTTCTTGAATGCAATGATAAAAGCGTCTCATAAATGCATGAATGTAAATCTCACAAAAGAAGTGTGTCCAAATTCTCATAAGAGATTCAACAAAAAGTCCCGGATGAACTACAGCTTCTGAAGTGAACGTGACACTTTACTATCCCATGATGCCATGGGACCGGATTTGTGTGTACATACAATATAGAACATACTTTTTAGCATCATAAAGTAAATACTTATTCAAAATAAAGCACCTACTCAAGAGAGGAAGCGATTTTGGATGCAACATTAATTTTGTTTTTCAAAATCTTCTCAAAATCTCTGCCTGTTTCTTATTGCCTACGCAAGAAATATATGATTAATTTATTACTTTTTTAACCAAAATTCTCAAAGTTTTACTTTATACGAGAATATTTTAAATCCTTAAATTATATAACATTTAAAAACATCTTGATTTCTCCCTTTTGTCTGACATCAAGTCCATTCTCCATCCAACTGGCTCCATTTTGAATTTAATTAAAACCATTTTTTGCCATGCAATCAGTTCCTAAGGTATTAAATCAAGTCTCATTCTGCATTTATCCCTCATTGAACCTCATTTTATTTTAATTCTGATATCCGCCAGGTTGCATGAGTGAAACGCGCTTCATGTTTGTGTGATCGTACACGGCTTCACCTTCGCCAGATCACTCTGAAGATCCACTGACACACTCCCCAATGCAACCGGCAGCGGCAGATATTGATCAGTGTCCCGTAAGCATGAGTGGACGGTGAGCAGAGCCGGAGAGTGGATAGGAGGGTGTTGCCATTGATTGCAACATGGCTCTTGACAGGAGCCTCTTTGTTCCTTTGAAGACTGTAACTGAGAGCACTAATCGCTCCTTGACGAACGGTTTGTCTGATGCTTTATAGACTCAAATGAACTGTCTGACTGCTGAGATGTTCAGGGGTGATTGTGCTGGATGGGAGAGGACAATGGTGGAGTGTTTCAACTGCAACGGCTTTTGACATCAGCAGCCTAAGGCCAAATGCTTAAGAGGAAGTTGCACTTTCCCCATTTTCTTTCTTTTTTAAACCTGTCTCTCCACCTGCGTCTTTGCCTGAGTGCGGTCAGCACTTTTTTCCTCTCACGGCATCTGTTGGTGTGCTTGTTGACGTCCATTGTTTTCATATATGTCTTGTCTTCTTTAAGCTTCAGAGTTTGTTTTTTAATGATCTTACAGTGATTGAAAATTCACCCAAAATAAAAATTCTGTCATTCATTTCTCCCCCTCATGTCGTTAGACCTTTGTTCATCTTTGGAACGCGTATGAAGATAGTTTTGATGATATCGGAGAGCTTTCTGATTGTTCCTAATGTTCTCCTTTAGCAGATGTACATGCATAAAAGGTTAAAAAACACTTTAAATTTCTCACAATATCCTTTGCACATCACCTCATTTCTCAAAGAGTCTGAAACGGTTAATTTGAAGATTCAGTCTCTAAGCCCCTCCTACTCTTCTCTGATTGGTCAGAAACTAAACGCTAATTTGCATATCTGAATTTTCTGCTCATCCTAAGCTCTTGACACACAGTGGTTTGAACAGTAATGGTCATTCCAGAGCGAGTCCTCATCCTATTGAAGTGCATCAAAGTTTCTTCCAGTCTCCACTACAACTCCAGTGTTTGACGCTGATCATCGGCATCCAATGAAAACATTAGGATGGCATTAAACATATTTGTTATAATACATAGGTATGTAACAGGAAGTGAGGCTGGAGTTACTGACGACTCTGGCGGATCAGAATTGGTTCTTTCTGTTAGGAGACAAAACTTCATGCACTTTTTATGTTCACAAATGGCTCTATTACACCCAAGATGAAAAGTAATAATCAATAAAACAATACAGCTTTAAACTAACTCTTTAATGAGGTTTTATTAGCCCTTATTGACTTGTTTTGCAGTAAAGATCTTTACCAAAAGATTATTTTACAATATATATATATATATATAGTTCTGTGCTGATATATACATTTTATGAATGGCTATGACATATGAAAACAGTTTTGCTTTTCAAGTACACTTATCTTGTGCTAAGGATTTTTAGATATTTTGAAATGCAAAATTAGACAAAACTAGTCATTAAGAATGGGATTTTTTGCCGTGCCGATGCCGTGTCTCATTGCTAATAAACTGCTTCCCACGGAAGATTATAAATTTAGGGCCTTTGGTGAAAAATTATTATTATAATTCATGTATTTATCAGACACTTTTATCATTGCATTCAAGAAACACATTGACATTCTAATCAGTTCTTGCTTTCCCTGGGAATCAAACCCATGACCTTGATGTTGCAAGCACCACTCTCTCTGTTAAACACACCACTCTCTACTTTTTGAGATACAAGAAAGCTGTATTAATTTCTTCATAATGCTTAATTACTTTATAATGCTGAAGACGTAGCCTAGCAAGTGCTCCAACGTGTCGCACAGTAGTTTCTGAGTCCCTTCTCCTCTGTCCTGTCCGATTAAAGCGGGTACACTAGTAAGAGTGCGTCATTTGGCCTACTCCATTTGATTACTTTAGCTGCAATTAAGCACTGACGGTAATGGTGAACGACATTTCCGAAGCATGCGGTTGGTCGAAATGCATTCGGCCGCCTTCATGCCGCTCTGTTCCATCATTGCTGCCTCAAAACTGTGAGACCGCAACAGGGAATGCCAATATAATGGTCAATACTGGCACATGGTCAGAGCCGCTTTGCCAAACCACAGAAACCCTCCTAGACTTTGATAATGGACCATCCGAAGCACCACCAGACCCAAAGGGATCCGTCCCCAAGTGGAGCGCCGACACACTTCTGCGATGTGGTTAACGACTTGGAGATGCAAAGTGTGTCGTGCGCCATCGTTTAGGAGCTTTCTGTGTGTCTGTCGCTAATTTATTTATCTGGAGTTTTACTCCGCCATCCCATTTGCTTGAATGTTCTTCTGGCTAATTTGGTAGGCCCTCATCCGCATAATAGTTTGAGTGGAGGTGAGAGTGATGAACAGGCCTTCTGGAGGAGGGATGGAAATGACTTTTGTCCCAGGACTTTCTGAGTTATTAATTGATTTTGTGGGTGACTAATGACTTTTTTATTGAGCAGTTTCATCTGACCGCACCAAAAGTCTGGCCTAGATATGGAGGTCGGCTTTCTTAAGAGCACTCGTTACCGTCCAGCACTTGCTGCATGGAGAAACTCTACAAGAACTAATTAACTTTTCAAAAAAGTGAAAAGGGATTTAGTTTCATTTCCAGTAACTAAAATGTTTGTTTGACGGAGCATTTAAAAGGCATATTTAGCAGCTGGCAATCTTATATCATGTTTCAAGTCATTTTATTTAATGACAACCATATATATATATATATATATATATATAACTATATTTAAATATATATATACAGTATATATACATACACATATATGCATAATACTAGCTTAAGCAAAAAAAACCTCTCAAGCTTAAAAAAGACAAGTAAACAATGATAAAGAAAGATACTAATTGCAAGCATATTGGAAAACAAACTACAATAGAACAAAGACACAAATAAGCACTAGAAATAAGATATTCTACATAAATTGTATTAATCAATAAATACTACACAGTCTTCACTGTGTAAATTAAATATACATGGATTCTTATTAAAACTACAATAGTTATTTAAGAGCAGTGAGAGATTTTCTGTTTTTTTGTTGTTTGATTGGCATTAATGACAAAAATTTGGATGCTGTGATTTTAAGAGTGACTGCAAAAATCCAGTAAACTCAAGTGTTTTCTTTCTCAACTGTTTACGTTCACTTAAGACATAAATTACTGTGGTGACTTGCAAACACATGGTCACACTGACACATAAGTATGTTTATTTAACCATTCAAGCCCAAGTAAAAAAGCACTCAGCGGCGTCCTGTGCACTGATATATCTTAAAACATGTTTTTTCCTAAGGCACAACCATAAAAGCTTCTTAAATGTCCTAATTGAACAAAGGTCTAATCCTGGCTTAATTTAAGCCCTGTCTGTGAAACCAGGCCTGTGAGTTACATGCACATGTAATGGACTGAGGCCAGTAAGAGCTGTGTGTGTAAACCTCACCTCAACCTCACCTCGATTGCCAACTCAGAGCAGATTGAGTAGTTGGTGCCGTGACCCGGATGAGGTTGAGTTTTAGGGATGTGAGTGTAAGAGATATAGGCTAGTAAACCTGTGTGTGTAAACCTCACTTCCCTGCCATCCAGAGGCCCTGTGCTGTTTAGTATTGTTGTTAGCGCACCCGCCTCATATGCTGGAGACCCCGGTTCAACTTCCGATTTAGAGCGGATTGAGTACTTGGTGCCGTGACCCGGACTGGAATGAGATTTAGGCATGTGAGCTTAAGAGACATAGACCAGGAAGAACTGGGTGCGTAAACCTCACTATCTTGGCCTCAAGAGGTGCTGCTCTGCTTAGGGTCATTGTTAGTGCGTCCACCTCACACGACAGAGACCCTGGTTTGATTTCCGACTCAGAGCGGATTGAGTACTTGGTGCCGTGACCCGGATGGGATTGAGTTTTAGGGATGTGAGCGTAAGAGACATAGGCTAGTAAGAGCTGTGTGTGTAAACCTCACTTCCCTGCACTCTTGCAACCCTGCACTGTTTAAAGTTGTTGTTAGCGCGCCTGTCTCCCATGTTAGAGACCCTGATTCGAATCCCACTTGGACTGGTTAAACACATGTGTACCTTCATCGGCAAGATCATCACTACAGAATTTAAGCACACACCTCTGCTTAAATCATTTGTCCTGACTAGGACTTTTTATTATTCTAGATATTTAGCTTCTGCGATTTCTTTAAGTTCCCGTACTCCTTGTTCCTCAAATAAAAGCTCTTCTTTTGAACTTTAATCAAAGAATCCTAGATAAAATGTATCATTGTTTCCAACAAAATATAAAGCAGCTCAACCGTTTTCATCAGCAAATCATCAAATTTAAATGATTTCTGAAGGAAAACTGAAACTGAAGTCTTGAGCAATTTTTTGGTTGATGTTTTGATGCATCAATCATCCCAACATTTCACAAATTAAAGATAGCCACTGATCCTCCTAATTTATGCAAAGTTTAAAGAGCCGTTCAGCTGTTGAAAAGGAAGTCCTGCATATGCACCGAATGCCTTATAGTAGAACTGAATCAGTTTAACAGCAGCTCTGCATGTTTAATGAAGGGGTCACTTCTGTTCTGTGACCGGTGTTTATAAATGCACCCGTGTTTGAGGGCTTCTGGTGGGCAACGAGAGCCAGTGAGTGTGTGTTTGAGCTCTGAGTCACTGTCTAAAGAGCCCATCTGCCTCCGCTGACCACAACTCATCCAGCTTTAACCGCCAGCGCTGGCCAGGCCAACCGTCTGCTCAAACAAAGCTGTTCTGTTTGCCACTGTGGCTCTGCGGTCCACGCTACATAATCACAGGCTCGCCACAACATCAACGACACACATTTGTCTGTCTTTGAGCTCACAATGTGTTGGTGAATCCCAGGACTCTGATTCAGAATACTGTTTCAGTGAGTAAACAAGGAAATGTCTGCAGTAAAGCACAATGGATAGTAAAGGAACCGTGTGAAACTGAAGAATGGAGGCGTTTTGAATCTGAATTAGAGGTTGTGTTGAACAATAGTGGTTTATAATTTGTGTCTGCATGATTCATTTGGAGACAGATGCCACATGACTGAATGCATTTCTCAGCTATGAGTGTTCAGCTGACGTGATGGATCAGATCGGAGCGCAGCATCAGGGAATGTGGCCAGCTATCTGTTTTTTTTCTTCTGCCACATATTTTGATGCACTAAATTAAAGTCTGATCATGTCACTAGTTCTAGTGCTTTA
>JAWRVZ010000048.1:4277500-4279079 GCA_037043235.1 Rhodeus uyekii
CTGAGGTTATTAGATCATGGTTATTGTTCCCCATAAAACCAGAATGTTTGTATGAGATCAACACGATTATATTTTAAAAAGCCTTGCAGGAGGAAAATCTTTTATCTTTTACATACTGAATGAAAACATCTTTTGGGATTCTCTGATTGTCTTATATTTGTGTATGGCGTCCCACGTTTCTGCTGTGTTTTATGCTCTCTCTCTCTCTCTCTCACCCCAAACACCCATCATCAGACTCTGGTTGTGTGTTTATATTGGAGTGGAGTGTGTAGCCGCACTCATGTGGCATTGATTGTGGTGGAATGACCGCAGGCCCGGCGGTTTAATGCTTTCATACCGCCACCGGCACGGAAGTCCACCAGCGGCACCAGAAGTTGCATGGAAAAAGTCTTTTTAAAACGCTGTGCTTTATGTGCATGACCAAAACTGTGCGTCACTTAATGCTTTGTGTCTCAACTCAACGTCAAATGCAAGTGTCTTTTTGTTTTTAAGACTGCAGCTATTTTTACCGGATAAACAGTTTCCGATATTCTGCCTAGTAATACAGAGCAACAACTCGCATGTGTGCATGTCTGGGCCTTGCCGTCAGTGGCATCAAATTTCCTGTGCATTGAGCTTTCCTGTGTCTCTATCAGTAGAGTGAGGAGCTCGCAACATCAAGATCATGGGTTCGATTCCCAGGAAAGCAAGAACTGATTAGAATGTCAATGTGTTTCTCGAATGCGATGATAAAAGCAGATGATACATGCATGAATGTAAATCAAATGTTTCTCATTCAATCTCACTTTATATTTGTATTTTGAGTTTATTTTTTTGCATTAGTGATACATTGTTTCCATGCATTATAGTTATTTTACTACGGTTAAGTAGTGTTTTGTTGGCTCGACTCAAAGTAAAGCTTGTAAATGTCTTTTATTTAAGAAAGCAATGTTAAAATAACTAGATTTCACCATGTTTAAGTTGTGTTTTAAATGCAAATGTCTTTTATGTAAGATGCCAATGTTTAATACCTAATTGTATTCTGCCCAAGCGCCAAGCAATGCAACAAAAACAAAAACCTCATATTTTATTGCAATTGCGAACATGATATATTGTAAACATCTTGCGCTTTTCCTGTTCATGCATTGTTCTCATAAATGCCTAATGCACCTTGATGTTTCAGAACCCGCGCCTGGGCGACGCTTCACGCCTCCCTCGACCACCCTGAGCTCGGGGAAGATGAACGAGGGTCTGCCGCTGGGGGCTCAGGAGAGCAGCGGCGCCGCCCTGGTGGGCAAACTGCGCATGGCTGACCGGAGCATGGTGGAGGTGCTTTCCGACCACCCAGGAGAGCTGGTGCGCACCGACAGCCCCAACTTCCTCTGCTCCGTCCTGCCAACACACTGGCGCTGCAACAAGACCCTGCCCATCGCTTTCAAGGTACTTGAGCACAGACGGCTGGTGTGTGTCGGTGGCAGCGTGTGGTTTCATCATGTTAGCCGATATGAGGAAGAACGCGTGTGTTTCCTTAGGGAGCTGCTGCAAGCTGCCAGTAGCTGGAGTAATACATCAACTTTAAAATATTTCTAATTGATCCTGA
>JAWRVZ010000049.1:2500-27500 GCA_037043235.1 Rhodeus uyekii
GTAGCGCTGGTGGTCCAGGTCCCGTCCCCGCGTCATATTGAGCGTGATGCGTTTCCTGTCGGTGCTGTTGAACTCGTTGGGCCATTCAGAAGTGTGCAGATAGGCCGTAATCCCCGGGTTCAACTCCAGCGCTTCAGGAGAATCTGTGCAGGACGGGAGGAATAGAAATGGGTATTAGACATGCATAAAATCAACAAACATTCAAAAGATGGAATATGCAATATTGTTACAAACTTGCAACTAATTTAAATTAAATGCAACTAAAATTTGACTAACTTGCCTTATCAACTAATTGAAAAAAGTACTAAAATTACTAAACGCAAAATAAAAATAAATGAATATTTTAAAAAAACGATTAAACATGACAAAAGCACATAACAAAAGCCTAAAACTTAAACTAAAATAAAAAATTAAATATAAGCCAATTCAAAATATTTATAAACACTATAATAACATAAAAACTCCTAAAATAACACTGATTAATGCATTTTATTAATCAGATTTTATGAAGTATGTTAATTATTTTGGGGTATTTGACTAAATTAAATGTTATTTTCTCATTGAACTGATCAGATGACATGAGATTATGATTTTATTCTAGCACTAGTTTTTAACAGAAAAACTAAATAAAACAGCAAAATTAAGTCAAGCAAAGCAACATCATGTTTACAACTTAATTTAATTTTTTATTATTTACATATTTAGTCATATTTTCAGATTATTATTTAATTTCAGAAACATTTTATTTAATTATTTAATTTCAGAAACATGTTGTCTTTATAATATCACACCTATATGTTTTTCTCAAACAGAATAATTATTTTTTGGCACACTTGTTGACAGTTCAACTATTATTTTTGCACTCAGTGGCTCCCCCTTGTGCCGGGCATCTTACCGTCGAGTACGGTGAAGTTGAGCTGGACGTAGATGCCAGCCCGTCTGTTGGCGTTCCTCGCGCTCACCCTCACGATGACCGAACTGCAGCGGCTGATGTTCTCGGCTGCAGCTGGAGGCAAGATGGCGTCCAAACCGTTAGCGTCCAGCCCAGCCATGTGTCCGTTATTAACGGCAACTGTTATGGCTTGGCTCTCGTCCAGATCTGAGATGGGAATCTGTGAGCCGTTCACCGTGCGGAACTCCATGGACGCCACCTCTGTGGACACGGTGTGATTGGCAATGAAATTGAAAGGAAAGGGATTCGGCTCCACTTGGAACAGCAGCTGCACGATGCCGTCCTCGCTGTTGGCTCCTTGCGCCAGGGCGCCCCCTGCTGCCCGCTCCAGACTGGCGTTGAACGCTCGCGGGATGGAGAATCGCCGGCACTCGGGTGCGTCGCTCTCGCCGTAGCAGAGCAGGCTCTGCGGGTCGGCGCGCTTACCGGCGGCTGCGATCTCGGCCCCGCGCAGGATCAGCGGCTCCTCGTTGAGGACTCGGCCGAGCATGAGGATCCTCATGAGGACGGAGGACAGGGTGTAGGCTTTAGCGGCCACTCGCAGCGGGTGATGCTGCTGCTCCTCTAAGAGAAACAGAGGCTGCTGGGAGACGATGCCACGCTCCTCGGCCTCCGGCGGCGGAGAGGAGGCCGCCTGGCTCACCTGGTGGATCAGGTCACCTGACAGGGGAAATAAGGAAAAATATAGAATAAAAAAAAAAGAAAAATAACATTTTAAAAATACTAATAAATGGCCAAATAAAACAAAATAAAAAGGTTTAGGGTTAAATTAATGCATTAATTTGACAGCATTGGTAGACTTAGTTCAGATAAGCTTTAATGAGAGAAATGAGTGACAACAAAAAGAGCAATGTGTAAATAAGTTGTGTGTGAGTGTGTTGTAGGATCTGTCGTCTCTCTCTGTGTGTCTTACCCATGATATTGAGGATGTTGTCTGCGATCTCAGTCGGAGTGACTGTTCCCTGTTTAGTGTCCGTCTGCAGGATTTCTAACATCGATTCCAGTTTGTTCAGAGTGCTGTTCTGACACTCTTCACACACAAACTCTCGACTCACAGCCTACACACACACACACACACACACACACACACACACACAGAAAGACTCAGTTAGGTTTGTTGGTGAGTGTGCCACTGGTGGCTCTGAGCGGGTTCGGGCGCTGGTTTACCGTGCACTGTGCCAGCGCCGCGGAGGTCTGCTGGATGTCGCTGACGGTGGTGAGGTCCAGTGATGTCAGCGCTCGCGTGATGTTTCCTCTCACACTCACACGATACTGACGCTCTGCCTTAGACACGCGCTCACGCCTGCGGGACACACCCTGCTCATACTGACACACACACACACACACACACACACACACACACAGGTGAGGTGATGAGCAGACAGATAGAGATGGATGGATGGATGGATGGATGGATTGATAGATGGATGGATGGATAGATGATGGATGGATAGATGGATGGATGGATGGATGAATGGACGGATGAATGGATGGATGGATTGATAGATAGATAGATGATGGATGGATGATAGATGGATAGATGATGGATGGATGATAGATGGATAGATAGATGGATGAATGGATTGATAGATGATGGATTGATAGATAGATAGATGGATGGATGAATGTATTGATAGATTGATAGATAGATTGATAGATTGATGGATGGATGAATGGATTGATAGATGATGGATTGATAGATATATGGATGGATGAATGGATTGATAGATGATGGATTGGTAGATTGATAGATGGATGAATGGATTGATAGATGATGGATTGATAGATGATGGATTGATAGATTGATAGATGATGGATTGATAGATTGATGGATGGATGGATGAATGGATTGATAGATGATGGATTGATAGATTGATGGATGGATGAATGGATTGATAGATGATGAATTGATAGATATATGGATGGATGAATGGATTGATAGATGATTGGATGGATGAATGGATTGATAGATGATGGATTGATAGATAGATGGATGGATGGATGAATGGATTGATAGATGATGGATTGATAGATTGATAGATGGATGGATGGATGAATGGATTGATAGATGATGGATTGATGGATGGATGAATGGATTGATAGATGATTGATTGATAGATAGATATATGGATGGATGAATGGATTGATAGATGATGAATTGATAGATATATGGATGGATGAATGGATTGATAGATGATGGATTGATAGATGATTGGATGGATGAATGGATTGATAGATGATGGATTGATAGATAGATGGATGGATGGATGAATGGATTGATAGATGATGGATTGATAGATTGATAGATGGATGGATGAATGGATTGATAGATGATGGATTGATAGATTGATGGATGGATGAATGGATTGATAGATGATGAATTGATAGATATATGGATGGATGAATGGATTGATAGATGATTGGATGGATGAATGGATTGATAGATGATGGATTGATAGATAGATGGATGGATGGATGAATGGATTGATAGATGATGGATTGATAGATTGATAGATGGATGGATGAATGGATTGATAGATGATGGATTGATAGATAGATAGATGGATGAATGGATGGATGGATAGATGGACGGATGAATGGATAGATGGACGGATGGATGGATGGATAGATGGATGAATGGATGGATTGATGGATAGATAGATGGATGAATGGATGGATAGATGGATGGATTGATAGATAGATAGATGGATGAATGGATGGATGATGGATTGATAGATATATGGATGGATGAATGGATTGATAGATGATGGATTGATAGATAGATATATGGATGGATGAATGGATTGATAGATGATGGATTGATAGATTGATGGATGGATGAATGGATTGATAGATGATGGATTGATAGATTGATGGATGGATGAATGGATTGATAGATGATGGATTGATAGATTGATAGATGGATGGATGAATGGATTGATAGATGATGGATTGATAGATTGATGGATGGATGAATGGATTGATAGATAGATGGATGGATGAATGGATTGATAGATGATGGATTGATAGATTGATGGATGGATGAATGGATTGATAGATGATGGATTGATAGATGGATGGATGAATGGATTGATAGATGATGGATTGATAGATTGATAGATGGATGGATGGATGGATGGATTGATGGACGGATGGATGGATGGATAGATGGACGGATGGATGGATGGATTGATAGATAGATGGATGAATGGATGGATTGATGGATAGATAGATGGATGAATGGATGAATGGATGGATGGATGGATAGATAGATGGATGAATGGATGGATGGATGATGGATTGATAGATATATGGATGGATGAATGGATTGAAAGATGATGGATTGATAGATGATGGATGGATGGATGGATGAATGGATTGATAGATGATGGATTGATAGATTGATAGATGGATGGATGAATGGATTGATAGATGATGGATTGATAGATAGATGGATGGATGAATGGATTGATAGATGATGGATTGATAGATTGATAGATGGATGGATGGATGGATGGATTGATAGATAGATGGATGAATGGATGGATAGATAGATGGATTGATAGATGGATGGATGGATGGATGGATTGATAGATAGATAGATGGATGGATGGATGGATGGATGGATGGATGGATTGATAGATAGATGGATAGATAGATGGATTGATAGATGGATGGATGGATGGATGGATTGATAGATAGATAGATGGATGGATGGATGGATGGATGGATTGATAGATTGATGGATGGATGAATGGATTGATAGATGATGGATTGATAGATTGATAGATGGATGAATGGATGGATAGATAGATGGATGAATGGATGGATAGATGGACGGATGGATGGATGGATTGATAGATAGATGGATGAATGGATGGATGAATGAGCATCTCACCTCGTTGAGGACAGTGATGAGAGCGAGGGAGAGTTCTCGAACTCTCTGGGAATCTCCCTGTCGGAGCAGCTCCCGCAGGCTGGAGTCGGTCAGGCTGCTCAGCCAGTGAGGAAGAGAGCTGAAGCTGACGGGGAACGCCGGCAGCACCACCTCCATCGACCTAAAGCACACACACACACACACACACACACACACACACCATCACCACACGCTCCGGGCAGCCAGAGCTGTTTGAGCCAAACTGAGGCTTACTTGTTGAGGGCCATGACCGACGCCCCCTGGTGGTCCTCCACCATGACCGACGCAGACACCCTGTACTGGGACGAGCTGAAGCCGGGCGGCAGGAAGGCAGAATGTTCTGGACTTGTGCCTTTATACACGCAGAACTCTTCGCAGTACAGCTCCGAGCAGCGCACCACCAGCAGACTGTAGACCAGCGGAGACTCCGTCTCATCCAGATCAGCGTAACCTGACAACGACACGAGATGTTCAACACCTGCACCTCTGAACCCTGCACCACGTCCCTGTCCTCCAGCCTCACCTGAGCACCTGAAGTGCACCCTCTCCAGCAGCGTGTGCACCCGCGGCCCGTCCCCGTCCGCCCACAGAGAGCACGCCCCTCCGGCGGGCGGCAGGTTGGGGTGGAGCTCGATGTAAGCCACCCCCTCGCGGTCCATGCTGTCATCGGTCACGTGGAGGCTGAACTTGTAGGAGTCTCCGTCCCGGAGGATGCCCTGCCTCAGGACCAGATGCATGCTGTCGCTGCCCGTGGTGGTGGAGTTCAGATCCAGCACCAGCGTCTCGTTCCCACGCGTCTGCGCCGTCCACCGCTAACAACAACAACAACACACGTGTCAGGGGTGTTTCCATGCATTGACTTACTTTCTGTATCTCTGTATCTGTAGCTCTGTATCTCTAACAGTAGATTGTGGTGCTTGCAACATCAAGGTCATGGGTTCGATCCCCAGAGAAAGCAAGAACTGATTAGAATGTCAATGTGTTTCTTGAATGCAATGCAAGTCGCTTTGAATAAAAGCATCTGATAAATGCATAAAAATAATAAAAAAAATAATAAAAAGTAAATACAAATAATTATTTATATAATTATATATATAGTATATAGTTTTTTGGTATAAAGTGAATCAATAAATTATTATTTAAATGTGTTGTATAAATGTATACAGAATAATATTCATAATTTTAAGTATTTCAGATGCTTACATAATATTTATGTAATATTTATGCATTGTATTTCCATGCCATTTTTATATTTTCACCAATGTTTATGTATTGCAATGAGCAGATTATTAAAATAAATTAACAATTCAAATGAATATTAATGTACTATATATAATAAATTATAACATAAAATCAATAATGTATTTTAGTAAATATAATAACATTTCTCAATACAATAACATATTTAAAAATGTATTTTTATGTACAGTAGCTACAAAAAGTCAAATTTAATAAATTATGACATAAAATCAATAATGTATTTTAGTAAATATAATAATATATTACTTAACAATGTATTTTTATGTAGTTACAATAGTCATAATTAAATAAATTCAAACTACATAATTACATTTAGTTTTAAAATTCTATTATTTACTAAAATATTAATATTCATGACAAGTCTTCATTTTATTGAGAGTGAATTATTAAATTCAGTAAATGTATGAATTAAAACAAAATGCATTATGTTAATTGACTGTTAATTGAATACTTCACTTTATGCATCAACAAAAATGATCATATTTAAAAGAACAAAAAATCATTTAAATGTATTTAAACAGGTTGAATAAAAGCTGTATCACATACTTGGATATTTATCACACTTATAACCCTGCGAAATGCCTCTACATCCATATCACATGGGCTGCAGCATTCATTTTGTGTGAAAAGATTGATTTATCAATAAAAGTAAACACTAATTTCTCATCAGAAAACAGAATCAGAATTATTCAAGCAGTTTTCATAACTATGGCCGTTTTCCAGGACTTAAACATTACAAAAGTCAAATTCAAACACTTAATTTCAAGCTGGGGTTTTTCTAACCTTGCAGTGAATCCAAATCGGCACTAATCTCAGACTTAAACATTTAAATATATATTATTTTGAAATAAGCATTTTTATTTTTTAAAGTAACTTATTAATTGAAATGCATTCATATTAATTGAATAATTAACAATATACATTTTTAAAATGAATATACGGTACACAAAAAGCATGATTTAAATGTGTAATAACAATACTCTATTTATTAATCAGGTTGTTCAGTATCCATAAGCATCAGCCAAACTCTCATCTCACGCCTGGTAAGATAAGCATCCCTGAAATCTACCATAATATTTATGAATCAGGAGTGTTTGACCACCTGGTCAGCCCGTTTAAGGTGGTCTGGCATCATGACGATGACCTCACTCACCTCTCCCCTCCCTATATTCACTCCAGTCTCAGTCTAAACATTATCAGAACGCAGGATGGAAAAAAGCAGGAGGAATGTCCATGAAAAAGAGAGGAATTGTAGTTCCTATTTTAGAATGACCTCACGCTCCTATCTCGCCATGTAACGCTCTCTTCAGGAAATTATGACGGCATGTTTCCACTAATAAATAAGACACGAGTGACTCACAAAATCCAAATATGCCATTCCCAATATTCAGATTCCATAAGGATCATGTTATTCCTAAGGACGAATGATGATATCATACTTTCAATGCTTTTCGGAAAGTTAAAAGATGCAAATTAAAATGTTACGCCTTGAGTGAAACGCCGGAAGTATGTACACAAATATACACTCACCTAAAGGATTATTAGGAACACACACTAATACTGTGTTTGACCCCCTTTCATCTTCAGAACTGCCTTAATTCTCCGTGGCATTGATTCAACAAGCTGCTGAAAGCATTCTTTAGAAACGTTGGTCATATTGATAGGAGCATCTTGCAGTTGATGGAGATTTGTGGGATGCACATCCAGGGCACGAAGCTCCCGTTCCACCACATCCCAAAGATGCTCTATTGGGTTGAGATCTGGTGACTGTGGGGCGTTTTAGTGCCATGAACTCATTGCCATGTTCAAGAAACCAATTTGAAATGATTCGAGCTTTGAGACATGGTGCATTATCCTGCTGGAAGCATCAGAGGATGGTACATGGTGGTCATGAAGGGATGGACATGGTCA
The DNA here is from genome assembly GCA_037043235.1 of Rhodeus uyekii. NCBI lineage: Eukaryota > Metazoa > Chordata > Actinopteri > Cypriniformes > Acheilognathidae > Rhodeus > Rhodeus uyekii. The sequence goes on from JAWRVZ010000049.1 coordinate 10,540, forward strand.
GAAACAATGCTCAGGTAGGCCTTGGCATTTAAACGATGCCCAATTATCACTAAGGGGCCTAAAGCGTGCCAAGAAAACATCCCACACCATTACACCACCACCACCAGCCTGCACAGTGGTAACAAGGCATGATGGATCCATGTTCTCATTCTGTTTACTCCAAATTCTGACTCTACCATCTGAATGTCTCAATAGAAATCGAGACAACATTTTTCCAGTCTTCAACTGTTCAATTTTGGCATACGAGTTAGGAAAAACATTTTAAAAGATTATTATTCTATATTAAAAAATACACTCGTTTATTTTGATTCAGTTAGAAGTCAGGTTACGATCTAAAAGCAGCTTATTCATTACTTCCCTTCCTTTGGAACCAAATAACATTGATTTCTCTCTGCATTAATAGGAACAGAAGCACAATATTATAAATGAAGCTCAATTAAAGGAACACTATTCACTATAATGATGAGTTCACACTAAAACATTTGAGGAAAATCAACATTAAGTCAGTTTATGTGATGTTCACTCAAATCTTTTTGACATTCAGTGCGTGTGTGTGTGTGTGCGTGTGTGTGTGTGTGTGTGTGTGTGTGTGGTCCTCACCCCTCTGTGTGAGCTGTGACAGTTGTTACAGGTGCCAGCCAAGTACACATACGAGCTCTGACTGATCTCGTAGCGAGACTGAGCTTTGCACGACACACACTCCAGCGAAACCATCGGGATGCGGCCGCTCTGCACCCACACCTGCGCCCGGAGAAAGAGAGAGAACCAATTTATTTCACAATCAGTGAATTGAAGGTACGCAATTATGCTTTCTGACATGAAACTGATTCATTTAAAACGTCTCGCGCTCTTTGAACTGATTTAAATGCATACAATGTCCGGATCTCCTTGACCTGATAATGAATCCTATAATGAACTATTGAGACGATATAAAAGGATTGTATTGACTCATGACTTTACGTTGGTTTCAATCAGACCTTCAAAGATAAATCTCATGAAACATTTCATATCAGGCTTTCATATGTAGCTTAGCATTGTGAAGGTCAGAAGGTATAATGGTTAATTATGTTTTGAATGATGTAACGTACCTTCCTTTTACCTGTTTGCATCAGTTAAATCATAGCTAAATGCACAGTATGCTAAACAATTCATATTTTATAATGATAATAGCCACTAATTTCAATGCTATGTATTAAAAACAAAGGAATTAATTGCTTTTGCTCACGCTTCTCTATTGAAAGTAAGCATATAAGGAAACAGCAACACAACACACACTTCACACATCTTGCAGGCCGCTTTTAAGTAATGAGGAAGATGGGAGTTTGTCCATTATTTTATATTTTTCTGCAGTCACGACAATCCAGCTTTCCAACAGCGTGCCATTAATTGTGGCATTCAAAATGCCCTGAGTTTTTGATTGTGAATAATTAGCATTCTATAACGAGGCACTGAAAGAATGACAATGACTTCATTTAAATGGTGCTGCTCTATTCTGTGCTTTCTTCAACTGGATTGCAGGTAGTTTTTTTGTGCACAAAACCTTTTAAGAGAGAGCGAAGTGAACAAACATAAGGACACAGCAAATTCACCGTTTGGGTTGTGGACTCTGGACTCATGCCTTCTTTACAGACGGTCAAGCGGAAGGTATACTCAACGTCCACCTCCAGTTCAGACCCAGAAATCCCCAGAACCGGGTCGCTCGGGCCCAGCCCGAAATGCAAAGTGGAGCAGTGATCTGGACCCTGTGTGATGGAGAGAAGACACACTTTACAATCACTGCATTTGGTAATAAATCAGCTCATATATTTGCTACAACAGGATATAAACATCAAACAGACACCTGTGCAACAAAAATAGACGTTTTGATAAAACGATAAATAGCGATAAATATACTTAAATGATATTTAAAACCTAAAGAAATGTTGTTTGGTGACATTGAGCGTGCTTGACCTTGTGCATAAATACCACTTGGTTTTATATTTTATTATTTAATGCAATGACATTCATACGTTTTTTATGTGGCTTAAGTGCTGTAATATTCCTGATATAATATACCTTTGAATTTCTGCCAGTGATAGAACGTTTGAATAAAAAGCAGGAACCTCTGCTCTCCTCCGGCAGTAATTCTGAACTCGGAGGAATGCTGAGTTTTTCCGCTGCTGGTTACGTAACTGATCTCAAGTTTACACCACCCAAACATCCACTTTTGTGGCTCATACTTGGCATATTTTGTCTTTCTGAGTTGCTGTGCACATATTCATGCCTCTGATATTAAATGCCCCTCATACTCACACAAATTTTTTCTCTCAAATATACACATTCAAATCTCTATTAAGAGCTATTTTTATGCCAATACAACTCTCCAACCCTCTCAACCACAAAAATGTCACCTTTTCGTCAACTAATCATCCACTTCCAGAAAAAAACCCCTCTCAAACTGGATTATTTAGTCACTTGAGCACTGAATGATCTATTGCAATATAGAGTAATACCTTGAGATATGAGCGTTCAGACATATGAGTATTTCGAGATATGAGCAAGCCTTCGAACAGATTTCTGCTTTGAGATACGAGTTAAGATTTGAGATACGAGCAGCTTATACACGCCGACGATAGAGGTGTTCGGCACTCGGAGCCCACATGCCTCACTCCCTCACTTCACGTGTTTGTTTACTTCTGTAAGCATCTCCCGCAAGTCTTCCTGTGGTGTGTGTTATATACATTTATGGGTAATTGCATATGATCTCCACTAGAGGCAGCTTGGTTTTACAGCGGGGGTTACCGGGGGCAACGAGTGATTCACCAGTATTAAGCTGGGAGCAGCACGAGTTATGAGTGTTCAATAATAATAAATATGAGCTTCTGAGGCATACATTACACAACACGGGAAAAAACACTACACTTCCGTATTGTGTTTGCATAATCTATATAATCCCTCCTCCTCCTCCTCTGCCGCTACTGTATCATCTGTCTCGAAGGTAAGAACTCATAATTAAAACACATTTTATTTTATATCACAGGAATCCTTATATACTACAATTGTGTGTGTCTCTATAGCAATTAAAAACATGCTATTTCCATTGTTATTAGCACAAATAAGTGAGTTTTTTAGAGGGCTGGAACGGATAATTTTTTTCCTTGTTGTTTCTTATGGGAAAAAATTATTTGAGATACGAGCAATTTGAGTTATGAGCTAGTCCTGGAACGGATTATGCTCGTATCTCAGGGTATTACTGTATTGTTATTTTACAGCCTAGATTAAGGATGTTCAACCCTGCTCCTGGGCGATCAATTTCCAGCCAAGTTAAGCTTCAGCAGCAATTAAACAAATAGTCAAGCTAACTAATCAAGGTCTTCAGGATCACTAGACACTTCACGGCAGATGTTCTAGAGCTAAAGTTTGCAGAAAGGTGGCCGTCCAGGAGCAGGATTTGAAACCCCCTTCATTGTTAGCGAGCAAGAGGAACAGAAAGCTTAAGTCACTAAAAGTGACTTCTCTGACATTTCAATCTTGATTACCTTTGAGGTGCTCACACATTCCCAGTGGTAGCTGAGTAGGGACTGGTTCTCCGGATCCAGATTGGGGTCGTAGGATTGCTCTGCGCTCAAATGCAAATCCTGAGTTTTAGACCACACACGGTATGTGCCACCCTCAATGATGGGCACCAGCTTTTTAGACATCACTGAAAGCTGGAGACAGGCTGCCTTCCGTAGTGGCACCCCCTCATAAGACAGAGAAAAAACCAGAGTGTAGTTCCCAGCAGAAATCGACATCTTGGGCACTGAAAGCTGGAGTCTCCGCACGTTGACTTCTGCAGGGAGATGGACCTTAGATGCTGGCGGACCTTTCTTGTCATCATCCTGACAGCGAGGGGAGGTGAGGATCTCCCAGAGGTACTCTACTCCATAAAGACCACAGCCTTTTAAGTTCACACTGGCCTCCACCAAGGTTGGCTGGTACCGCCATATAGAGAGTCGTGGAGCTTGAATGATCTGAACCTCTGGTTCGTCGCACCTTAGGACAGAGATGTTGACTTCAATCTGCTCCGTAACCCAGCTCACGAGGTTAGAGACATTAACTTGCACCACATAGTGACCAGGAAGGGAGTAGACATGACTAAGGGAAGGTGTAGTAGTGACAGCGGCTGAAGTACCATCCCCGAGGTTCCACTGATATGTTGCTGGAGTGGAAACAGGCGTGATACTCACATGGAAGCTGACCGTCTTGTTTACAAAGGTGTCGCTTGGTTGAGCATCCAAGACGGCTGATCTGATACTGTTCTGAACTCGTATGACCTTGGTCACATTTAGACCGTTTAGGGAATTGAATGCTCTCAGGAATATGGTCAGATTGCCTGGTTGATCTGGTTTATATGTCACCGACTTTCCAACCCGGGAAATCTTGTGACCATGATGAAGGTCAAAGGTCCACAGGATGGTCAGCGGCTCACGTGTTGGCGTACTTGCTACATAATTCCTAGACACTCCGACAGGTATAGCGGCATCACAGCAGTCCAGTATAGTCAACTTGGTCACAGGCTCCATCACTTCAATGTGCAGAGTCTTTCGTTCTGAGCTCACCTGGTTGAGGGCAGTAAGGTTGACGTAGTACTTGGCCACACTGGTGAACTGGTGGATGTACGTTGTACGATTGGTTAGAACAACAGTTGCATCACCACTAATGCTCAGGATGAAATTAATAGAAGTTCCAGATGAGACCGAGATGGTAAACTCAACGTTTTCACCAACCGCAGCAATTTGTTTGCTGGCCTTGAGCTCCAGACCCTGGATCCGGTCTTGAACTGTAAAGTCACGCAGATACAGTTCTCCACTGATGTCATTAGTGGCATTCAAAGTGACGGTGAAGATTCCCGGTTTGAGGAAGATGTAGGAGGTTCGATTCTGGTTCGATTTTGTGCTGTCTGGCAATAGCCACATCCATGAAATGTTGGATCCCGTCTGTGTTTCTCCAGACAGGGAAACATTGTCCCCCAAGGCTACAAAGTTTAGTTCTGTAACATTTGTGGTACTGAAACTCAGTCCAGAGATTGGTTCTTGAATGCTGATCACCTTTGAGACCATTTCAGAGCTGACTTTGTTGGAAACCTCAACTTTAACAAGTTTCAAACCTGCGTTTCTGAAACTGTGCATGACAGAGGACATATCAGATATTAAGAGGTCACCATCTGCCCACCACCTGTAATGGAGATTCGTCCCAAAACTTACTGATACAGTCAAATTCATCATGGTATTTACCGGAGCAGGGCTTGGCGAGGACTCAAGGACCAGCTCCCGCACTGGATCCAGAAACTCAATAGTTTTGTTCACAGCTAGCTGACCAAGCAAGTTGGTTGCCTTGAGAAGCACCTCACAAGGACCCGGTGTGGAAAAATTTAGGTCTATGGTCTTGCCCGTGAGGTTTAGGTCATGCTTCTCGTGTTCCCGTAAGAGGTTCCAACTGAAGGTCATGTTGGTGCCCTCTTTTAAGGAGGCTTGTAAGTGAAGGACACGATTGGTTGCAAAACAGCATCCTTCACTAAGTTCATCAGCCACTATCTGCAGGCCCTCCAACTCACGCTGCACAAAGATGTAAATGCTGGACTGAGCAGTGCCGATGTCATTCTCTGCCGTAACAATTACATTGAAAGTCCCAACGGAGCGAAACGTGTAGTACATTGTATGAGTGCCTTGGATAGATGTGCACCGGTCACAGAGAATCCAAGAGTACCGCACCTCATCGCCTTGGTCGAGGTGTGCCTCGAAGTGGACAGAAGCATTCAAAGGCACATTGACAAAGCTGGCATTTACTGACAGTCCTGTGATTGGAGCCAAGACTACAACTAAAATCTCGTTTTTGGTCTCACTCACTTCATTCTTGCCTGTAACACTGATGTTGAACCTTCCTGAAGAATTGTAAGCATGTGACACGTTCGTCCCGTTAAGTCGAGTCCCATCTCCAAATTCCCAGATGTAGATGGCATTCGTAGAGTCTGAGGATGCTTTGAAAGCATAGTTTTGGTGTAAAGAAAGATTGTTCCCTTTCTCTCCATTGTGACTAATCAGCAAAAACCCAACGGATTGTTGCACCTCAATTGAAACTGAGGCATTGATACAGGAGATGTTGTTGAGTACAGTAACTGTTACCAGATATTCCCCAGGACTCTTAAAAGTAAAAGCCATCTCCTTGCTTCCCCGAACAGGTCCTCTTGGGTCAAGAACCCCGAAATTCCACAGGTAGGTGTAGTTAAATTCTGGGAAGGCAGCTACTGTAAATCTACTTTCCTCGCCAAGCTTGACATGTGTTCTTAGAGGAAACACAGACGCAGTTGTGACTTCGGGTTGGACACAAATCCTTGTGTAAAAATTGGCCTTGTTGGCTTCGCTTGACATGAGTAGCGAGAGATGGTACTCTCCACTCTTAACATACGAGTGTGTTATCAGCGGTGCTCCATACTGAGTCTCGTTGGGGCTTCCGTCTCCGAAACTCCACACGTACTGATGTCCTGAAGCGTTGCCTGACACAAACGCATGGAAGCTGATCTCTTTGTTTTCCTGAATGCACCCAGGAGGCTCTAGCGATAACACTTGCAGCACAAACACCTCAACAGGTAAGGTTACCCACTGAGTGCCCACGGCATTCTTTGCGGTGACGTTAACCGTGTAGTTTCCATCTTTTCTGTACGTATATTCAACTAGTGGTTCCACACCCGTGTGCACCGTCCCATCGCCCATGTCAAATCTCCAGGTTACGTTGTTGCCTGCTTCCAGACTTGCCGTGACAGTCGTAGGCGTGTTACGTTCCGTGGGAGCAGATGACACCACCTCCAAGCCCTTAACGTCCTCATAGACGATAACGTCCGTGCAGGTGCCTGTCGAGCTAATGGTGTTGTTCACATTAACGCAGATGTTGTAGACACCGCCGTGAGCATACGCGTGAGGAACCCTGCGTTCACGTCCCTGCTGAACACTTGAATTGTCACCAAAGTTCCAGGTGTAAATGATGCCGTAGGGAGAGGGTAAGGGGTGGGCCTCAAAGTCAGCTGGTTTTCCGGCACGTAGGATTGGTGGGTCAATTTCGATTTCAACACTTGTCAGAATGCTGAAGACGTAAACGTCAACCTTGCATGTCTTGTTCTCATAGCGGTTGGAAGCAGAGAGCATTAGGGTGTATTCCCCTGCAAAAAAACATGAGTATAAAAAAAAGGTCAATATGAATATGAAATATCATCAGTATGAATGCAAAATGAATGCGAAACGTACATAAACATATAGCTAATGAAATATAATTATAATCAATAGAGATATAAATCATTCTAAATATAAAATAGTCATTATGAATGCAAAATATATTCAATACATATACAAAAATATAATTGATATGAATATACAATATAAAAAAAAATTATATATATATATATATATTTTTTTTTTATACCTGGCTGTGCATAAATGTATTCCACATCGTCACGAATCACCACCCGGTTACTAGAGGAGTTATCATAAGGGGGTTTAAACTGATGAGTACGGTTTCCTCCATCTCCAAATAACCACCTGTGACACACAAAAACATCCCATCACAAACAAACACACTGCATACCTGATTTCAAGCATTATTTTACAACAAATTTCACTTGAATCTGTTTCTCACAAATGTTGAGAGTGTTTCAGTCTTTGGGAATGTTACACTGTCAACCTCCCCAATCTAAGGCCCAGTTTACTCCTGGTATTAAGATGCATTTGGGTGGATTGGATCACAAGTGAACGAGAGAAACACATTCCCATTTACACCTGGTGTTTTATTCTGTCTCTCTTGTCCACTTTCACCAACTTCTGTCCTGATTTCTTTGAGAGGAGGGTCTATGGCGGGTAAATCTATGAGATTTGCAATATCCATATGAATGCGTCCGATGCAAAAACATATTAAGATATAATATTGAGAGTGTGTGTTAGAAATCAGGAACGGAGAGGAACATTGAGCTTGGGATGTTTTTCATCTTCAAACCGAACTTGAGTTTTCAGCCGACAGTTTAAATCCTGTATGGCTAGTGCACATCCCATAATGTTCACGCTTTAGGTCAGTAGACAGAGAGAAGATGGTCTTTAGTGGCTGTTTGAATGTAATCGACCACATGAGTGTTTACACTATGAAAGCAATCCGGTTGAATGTGTTTTCCACTGGAAGAGCTTGAAAGAGGACAAGCTCAAAACACTTTAGACACTTTAGACTCCCCTGTGTTTGCGTCGACCACTTGTGATCCGATTGACTAAAACATATCTTAATACCAGATGCAGACAAGCCCTTAAAGTGAATCTGGCAACCCGTTTTACATCTGTAATGTCTTGTAATAAGACACTGTATATAGAAAAAGACAGGACTGGATTGATTGGACAGTGGTTGGGGAGGAGTCACTTCCTTTTTACATTACAGGTTGGTTTTTCCTTCCGAATAATAACACACTGTGCAGAATAAGACTAGGAACATGCATTAAGAAAGTCAACTCTGGTTTCATGTTGGCTTTAAAGAAAGTTATTGCAGTATAAAAAGGGGACTGAAGCGGAAACGCTAACATTAAGTCTCTTGGTGCCTCAGGAATGTATAAGAGCAAGATGGCATGTCTGTTTTGAAGATAGTTTTAGCTGGAGAGAATAAAAGCACTGTCTTCTAAATTTGGCTGTCTGACTCATCGCTGCGGGAGGGAGAGGTGGAGCTGCTGTTGAATCATCAGCTCAGCTCCCGGCTATACACCTTCATCTCTCGCTCCATCTTATCCCCAACTTCTGTATCCAAGTGGAGCCCAAAGGAGAATCAGGTATCACGATTGACTGAACAAGCTGAACTCCAGAGATACAGAGCAGGCAAGATAAAAGAGCCGGGAATAAATCGCCCTAAAGTACTTGTCTGGAAAACTTTTTTTGGGGACAATAAATAGAGAAATCCAAGAAATAAATAAATAAAGCAGACATCTGCAGTGGAGCGCATCAGGCTTCTGGGGGATGGAATGGAAAGTTTGGGAATCTCTCAGCGTAGAAGGGAAAATTCTTGTCAGCATTTTGCGCTAACCACAGACTGTAAATCTAGAGAAAAGTGCCATTAAAGGGCTGGGAGTGTGTGAGAGGCAGTGGAAGCCATGGAGAAGAGGAAAAAAAGAGTGAGTGCAGGCGTTAAACAGGCATGGGATGTGAATGCAGAAAGCCATCTAAGAAGAGAGTTATTCAAAGAGAGCGTTCACAACACATTTTACTTCCATTATGTGACATATTTCAAAAGGAAACATGATACTTAATGAGAAAGAAAATGCATGAAAGCACCTGATTTTATCTGTCAGGAAATTGTGAGTTATCCCAATGCTAGGACTTCTTTATCAAAGCATTATTGGCTATTATTGCTGTATTCTTTATGACAGGCATTCAATTACAGCATTTAGAGAAATACTTGGATGCATTACGCATCTAAATATTAGTGAAATCCCTTTTTTTGCGATAGATTCTATTTACACTGTAAAAATAGCATTATTTTCTTTGCAATACATAAGTGTAAATAGTAGTTAGATGGTATTTATACTTATAAATAGTGGCAGATACTATGTGCAGTTTTGTTGTTATTTTCAGTGTTGTTGTACATTAAACGAGTGTAAATGATTATATTTATTAAAATTATTAAAGTTTTTTTATTGGGACTCTTCGCACCTAACCTATAAACACTTTATTATTAAACACGTTAGACACTTAATTTCCACTTTTCAAATATTTTCCTCATTTTTATTGAAAATAAATGCCTTTCCGATCTGATAATGTCATGAGGAAAAAAAAGATTAGAGCAAGTTTGGCTAAAGGTGGCTTTGAATTCGGATCGATTGCCACACACCTTATTCCTACACTATTGCTGCTGTTGACAATCAAACGTCTCCTGTCATTTTGATCCGGCCCAATCAGATGTCAGTGGGCGGAGTCAATGTAAATGGCCTCTGCTAACAAACCAAGCTATTTGCACAGTGTAAATAGACACTTATATTTAAATGACTCTTGTTTTTGTCAGGTTTGTGGTGGGGAGGAAGCGAGGACTCACTTGCAGGAAGGAAGGTATATTATTATATATAAAATAAAACAAAAAAACAAACCAAAACTGCCCGAAGGGGGAAAACACAACTAAACTTAACTTAACTCAACTGACAGGACTTGACAAGACTCTCGACAGGCGACAGTTCAAACATGACATCAAAGACAACGACGCAGCACAGGACAGGACAAACACAAAGGGAATAAATAGGGAACATGACAAAGGGTTAATGAGGGAGAACAGGTGGGGCAAATCAAACAATAACAGGGAAACGAGATGGGCGGGGTTACACAATGACAGGACACAAACATGCAGCCAATGCAAACGAGCATAAGCACAACATGAAAGCACGTGGCTGATGTAAACACGAACCGCGTGGTAAACAAAACATGCAGACAAGAGAGCGCGCAGCCGGAGCAAAGTTTGAAACCGCGCCCACTCACATGACGTAGAGCGAACGAGAACGAGCAACCACTCATCTCGTGCGCTCACAACAAGGACAAACACGGGCCATGAATGTCCGAATCCCGACACAAACCAAGACCGAAGACCAAGACCAAAGACGAAATACAAGACCAAAGACCAAAGTGTCGGGATCGAACACCACGCCCCGCACACAAGACAAGAGAGCGCGAGACTCGAGACCAAAGTGACAGAACCCTGACCGTTTTATATATCAAAACATCCTTCACATTGACCCACTGCTCAAAGTCTTTAGACCTCAAATCTTTATTTTGACCAATCAGAGCTACAGAACATACCAGAAGGTGACATTCACCGCCATGTCTATTGTCACAGACGCAGAGAGGTTCAGGGACAGACCCTGCTGCACGATTTTGGGGACTCCATGAACGATCGGGACAGACATCGGGTTCATGCGGTCCACGGTCACGTTGAAGTGTTCTGTCAGCATGCTAACCTGGTTCATTGCCGTTACCTAGAAGACGAGAGATGGGTCAGTCGCTGAGATGATGGCATCAGTGCGACCTTTACATTAGGTTACATGAACATCAGTCACCGTGAGTTTGTAAACTGCTGCATTCTGGTAGATGATATTTAAATTGCTGTTGTAGTACGTAAAGTACGGTTTATCATCCACCGTCCATCTGAAGGACGGGTCTGTACCTCCTTCCACAGATGCCACGTAACTCTGAAATACAAGACACAGAGGAAGAGGTAAGCAAATAAGACGACTATTTAGAGAAAGGTCAGGGCCGTAACAAAAGCCATGCTGGTGGATAAAGACCAGCGTTAAATCTTCAGACCCGCTTCTGTCTCACAGACATCTTTAATGGACACACATAAAATATAAGCCATAAATACTCTATTCTTGGACATTAGGGCCTGGTTTCACAGACAGGGCTTAGATGAAGCCAGGACTAGCCCATTACTGGTGTGCATCTAGAGACAAAACTATATTTTAAGATATATCAGTGCAAATTGCGTTTGCATTTTCGTCTGAAACTAGGATTGTTTGTGAAACCTGAGGTAGGTGTTTAGAAACGAGTTCAATCCAGCCTAAAACTAGCAAACCGCATGATTTAAGTGTTTTTATTTATTTATTTTATAACAAAAATACACAATCCTTGGGCAGAAGATGTTTAGAAGGTAAAAGTCAAATCGACAAAATGGTTTTAGCCTCAAAAATGGTTCTAGCCTATGGTGGTTAGCTGGGGTCTCATTTATAAAGCGTGCGTACGCACAAAACAGGACTGGAAACGTACGTACGCCAGTTTCCACGCAAAGGTTGTGATCTATAAAAAACAAACTTGACGGGAGAATGTGCGCACCTTTAAGCAAACTTTGAGTCGCGCGTATGCACACTGTGGAGACAAAGGGAATTGGCGACAGAGATGGTGAGGTTTTATAAATCTGAATATTTTTTGGCGTATGCCATTTTTGCCTTTTGGGTGCACGTAAACTTTTAGTAGGGATCCTACGCACAGTTTTATGAATGAGACCCCAGGGGTCTCATTTATAAAGCGTGCGTACGCACAAAACGGGCTGGAAAGGTACGTACGCCAGTTTCCACGCAAAGGTTGTGATCTATTAAAAACAAACTTGATGGGAGAATGTGCGGACCTTGAAGCAAACTGTGCGTACGCACATTCTGGAGACAAAGGGAATTGGACACAGATGGTTAATTTTATTTTTATTTTTTGGCGTATGCCATTTTTTACTTTTAGGCATACGTAAACTTTTAGTAGGGATCCTACGCACAGTTTTATAAATGAGACCCCTGGTCTGCTTTGAAGGTTTTAGATTGGTTTTGGCCACTTGTTAGGGTGTGAAACTAGTTTACACCACACAAAAAAAGAACAGTAGATGTTAAGAAGATAAAGTCATGCTACAAATGTCTCAAACCAGCCTAAGGTGGTTATTTGGTGTCCTTTGATGGTTTTAGACTTTTTTGGTACTGGGAAACCAGTTTATATCAGCCTAGAACCAACAAACCACCTGGTATAAGTGGGTTTCCTCAAAAGGAGGACATCACTTACCACTATGGACTCCATGAGGACTCTGTGAGCAGGATGCGGTTGAACAAAAAGACCCAGGAGTGGCTCTTGCACCCTCGCCTGAATTTGCAGCGATGCTTCGGTAACTTCGCTCTTGACGTGAAGCATGACAGAGGTCTGTCCTGGTGTGGACCCGAGCTGGAGGTCGACCCATGCAAACATGGTGTCGTTGTACGGGCCGGGACTTCTGCATTGGGCTACTTTCGCCACCAGGTTTTCGGGACAGGTGCTGTTAAAAGGCACGGACGCATTGCTGCCCTGCTGCTCAATTATAGCGGGATGCTGCGAGCGGACCATTACGAGAATCCACGTCTGATTGGGGAGGAAGAACACAGTCCCACTGTGATTGGTCGGATGGATCACGGCGGGTGCCAGGGGTGGGACTACATGAATTGAGCAGGATGCAGTGACAGGAAAGTCCTCATCACTGGACGTCACTTCCAAACTGTAGTCACCAGACTGAGGGAGGCCAGAGCGGAGGAAGGGACCCTGCAACATGGTGGTGTTCTGCCCCACGTACAGCACCCGCATCTGACAAACCACGCCCTCCTCCCAGCTTCCCTCAGCGTCCACGTCCAGCGTCTCATTTGCATCCCACCAATCAGAGCGATTCTGGATGTGCACGCTCTGTTTCCATGGCGAGGAGGGGTTGGAGGAGCACTGGAGGAGTCCTGATGGCCCGGCGTCGTGCTGCAGGGCGATGAAGTCACCTGGGGACACCAACAGGTCCTCTAACTCCTCCTGGACCTGAGGGAGAGCAGGGCAGAGAGTGAGAGGGGATTAAATCTGTCCACTTGTCTCAAGATCCGCTGCTGCTGCTCTAAATGTAACAATTTATTTTTTTATTAAGGGTCATTATCAGAGATCATCGTGAACCCCAAAGTCCTCGAGGACACCCTTCAAATGCTCCGTTTAGGGCGAATGCACTGAAGGACGCTGAAGTAGATGACCTGCATACACACACACACACACACACACTCAACCTCTCATTAAGAGCTGAAATAAATAAAGTGTCTGGACTTGTGCTCTATGAAAGATGTCGAAAACATATCTATATGTTCAAAAGGAACTAAAAAAATTTAATATTATATCAATGTAAAACATATAGTATATACAGTAATATATAGTTTTTTAACAATAATGCAATGAGTAAAACTAAATTTGATGTGAATCTTAGAGAAAAATGGGTTTATTTGTTAATAATAAGATTGAAAAGGAAAAATAAGCTTCTAAATTAGGGCTTATTTTCTTTACATAAAGTAAAATTTTGCTATTTATAATTTTTTTTTTTAATTACTAATACTAAATTAGACCCCCCCCCCCCCCCCCCCACCTCGTTTATTCTTAAGAAGCAGAAGTTAAGATTTTAGACCAGGTCCAGGTTTTAATTCGGTCAAACTCACCAGGATGTTGGAGGGGGGTCCGACCGGAACAGTGACCAGCACCTCCCCGACGAGGATGTAATCGGGGTATTGGGTGCCCGCGGGCAGAGGACTGACCCCAGAACAGTTGACACAAGCCCCAGCATGGCACGGGCTGGACAGGGACAGACAGCGCTCAGCAAACGGGCAGAACTGGCGTCCTGCTGCACATGATGGGGGCTCTGGTGGGACAGAGGTGTCGTTGATCCACTCATCTGGGACCTGGCAAACAGTGATGGGGGCGCAGGGCTCACCGCAACCTGCACACAAACACACACACATCAATTTATCATAAAAAACATGCATATATATAATACACAGAGCAATGTTTGTTGAGTTAAAAGGTTTACTTGGCTGCTTAGAATTTCTATAAATGTATTACTTTATACTGTGTTTGTGTGTGTGTGTGTGTGTGTGTGTGTGTATATGTATGTGTGTGTGTGTGTGTGTGTGTGTGTGTGTGTGTGCATGTATATGTATGTGTGTGTGTGTGTGTGTGTGTGTGTGTATGCATGTATATGTATGTGTGTGTGTGTGTGTGTGTGTGTGTGTGTGTGTGTGTGTGTGTGTGTGTGTGTGTGTGCGCGTGCGCATGTATGTATGCATGTATACGTATATACATATATTACACATACATTTAAATAAATAAATTATACATGCATAATAAATAAACATGCATTTGAATATATGTACTTTTCTTTAAAAAATCTAATCTGACCTATTAAGTTTAAATCAATTAACAGTGATGATGGTCCAATAAGGTTTAACTGTTATCATAACACAAATATATTGCTCTAAAATGTTTCTTTTTTGTCATTTCTTAAAAATACGCATTAACTTTACACATATGGACAGTATCATAGACCTTTTATAATATGCACAAACTATTATTAGTATTCAATTTAAATCATTTGAAGAAATCTTTAAAATCTTTAATATTTTAATTAATATACATTTTATTTTTATTAAAATATTAACTGAAAATCTATTACTATTACTATCTATTACTAATTCACATAAAACAACTTAATAACTTAGCAGATTGCTTTTTATTGCTGATAATATCAGTAAAACTGCATTTCAACCTTTATACATTTTAGATGTGTGTGTGTGTGTGTGTGTGTGAGGGTTTTCAATGAGTAAGCAAACAACTGTGATTCTGCAAATATAAAAACTGGGTAATTTTTTTAAATCATTAAACCTGAAACGCATCTTCACAAGCGCCTGACGCATCAGACCAAGGGTTGAGCTGTCGGGATGCTGATCTGTATCCGGAGGCTGTTTAATAGTTTGCTCGGTTTGCAAACACGTTCGACCCAAAGAAACGAGCCTGACTCGCGGCAGAAAACGAGCTCTGGTCCACTGAGAGCAATCTGCACATCTGATTTGATTTAAAAGTAAAATTATGAACTACTCTCGTCTACTAATAGCTTGCAGAGCTGCTTATGCATGCATTTGTTTGCTGGTTTGTTTATCACAGCGCTCCGTCTGCCAGTCTGTTCTCACACGGCAAACGGCCAAGTCATCAAACACGCCTGTTACCATGACGATGGGCGTCTGGAGATAACGTACCGAGAAACACATTGTGCATAAATACTCAGCACTCCTGGAGGAAAGTCATATGAGTTGTGAATATTTAAATTGCATTGTATCGCTTGACGCACGTCGTGATGTAAATGATGACGTAACGGTCACAATAAGATCACATTTCTTATTGATATATTATTAGACAGCAAATATCCAAACAGATCAAAAGTTGTATCTAATGTTATTTAATGGACCTGAGATTACATGAACTAACAATGATAGGTAGTATTTTATTAACTGACCTTACATTTCTAAATAAGAAAGATTGTATAAGATAAGATTAAATAAGATAAGTATAGGCTAAAGTACATTATAAAGACAGATATTTGAATGTAACTAAAAATTATGGATGGATGAATGGATGGATGGATGGACGGATGGATGGATGGACATATGTATGGATGGATGGATGGACATATGTATGGATGGATGGATGGACATATGTATGGATTGATGGATGAATGGATGGACATCTGGACGGATGGATGGATGGATGGACATATGGACGGATGGATGGATGGATGGACATATGGACGGATGGATGGACAGATGTATGGATGGATGGACATATGGACGGATGGATGGACATATGGACGGATGGATGGATGGATGGACATATGGACGGATGGATGGATGGATGGACATATGGACGGATGGATGGATGGATGGACATATGGACGGATGGATGGATGGATGGACATATGGACGGATGGATGGATGGATGGACATATGGACGGATGGATGGATGGATGGACATATGGACGGATGGATGGATGGACATATGGACGGATGGATGGATGGACATATGGACGGATGGATGGATGGATGGACATATGGACGGATGGATGGATGGATGGATGGACATATGGACGGATGGATGGACAGATGTATGGATGGATGGACATATGGACGGATGGATGGATGGACATATGGACGGATGGATGGATGGATGGACATATGGACGGATGGATGGATGGACATATGGACGGATGGACATATGGACGGATGGATGGACAGATGTATGGATGGATGGACATATGGACGGATGGATGGACGGATGGACATATGGACGGATGGACATATGGACGGATGGATGGATGGACATATGGACGGATGGATGGATGGACGGATGGACATATGGACGGATGGATGGATGGATGGACATATGGACGGATGGATGGACATATGGACGGATGGATGGACATATGGACGGATGGATGGATGGATGGACATATGGACGGATGGATGGACATATGGACGGATGGATGGATGGATGGACATATGGACGGATGGATGGACATATGGACGGATGGATGGACATATGGACGGATGGATGGACATATGGACGGATGGATGGATGGATGGACATATGGATGTATGG
>JAWRVZ010000049.1:32500-47500 GCA_037043235.1 Rhodeus uyekii
GCTTCAATAAGCCCAATAAAGCATCGGCTGAGGGGAATGTGCACCTTAATTATGTGTTATTGAACCCGACGGGACACTTATCATTTTGAAGTTTCATTTGGCTTCGCAGAAAACATGAAAACAGTGACGAGAACAAGAACCGAGTGAGTTCAGTTCCAATGAACTTCTATGAGTTCCAGCAAAAATGTTCTGCATAATTTGATACATCTTTTGCAATTAGTCATTTTGATATTTTAATTTTAAAATTTTGTTTTCCAATGATTTTATATATATATATATATATATATATATATATACACACATACATACATATATATTATTATGTTTAATTATTATTATCTTCTTTTTTTATCGTGGTTTTTAAAAAATACTAGCAAACTCGCTTCATTTGCAACAAGTCATTTTGATATTTTAATGCAGTTTTAGAGCAGGGTTATAATCATTAACAAAAATATATATACATATAATTGGTAATATGATAATACTGATAACTCATAATTAATATAACACATTTATGTAATGTACACATTGAATACACACACACAGACACACGCACACAGACACACACGCATGCACACACACATACACACACTAACTCTCATACACACATACACACTCACATATACACACACGCGCGCGCGCACACAGACATACACACAGTTGTTGAGTCTACTTTCATACACTCACACACACGCACATACACACACACACACACACACAATCTCACTCTCATACACACATACGCATGCACACATACACATACACACAGTCACATATACGCACACGCGCGCGCACACACGGACATACACACAGTTGTTCAGTCTGTCGAACAGTAAGGCATGCCACTGTTATAGTAATTATTTAACTGTGTGACAATTGCATTCACAGATAAAGTGGGAAAGTTTGTTCATCACGTATCCCAGTGCGACTGTCCCACCGTTAGCAACGCAACAGCCGATTACACCACACACACACACACACACACACACACAATTGTAATGGGCTCAAGCCAACATCTCACATCTGTGAAAACTACAAAAACAAAACAAAAAAAGTGAGGAGGGAAAGAGAGGCACCCAAAAACAAACTATTTCTGCCAGAAAAGGAACAATAAAAATTGGTCTGTTCACTTATATGTTCTTACATAAGATGTGTTGTGTGTGTGTGTGTGTTTTGGGGGTATGTGGTCCATCTGGAGCAGGTTATAGAAATGGAAAACACACTTCCGTTCTCCCCGTCTGAAGTTCTCTCTCTCTCATTCTCGCTCTGGTCAGTAGAAGCTCTGCCCTCAAATTAATGATGGGTGTGGAACAGAAGACAGGAAACACACACACACTCGCATAGATAAACACACATAAACACACACAACTGGTGTCTCCTCCCTCATGGAGTCTAACAGCTGTGTTTCAGCAGATGTGTAACACCACAGTGTGTGTGTGTGTGTTACACCTGTAAATGTTCTGTCGCTGAAGAAGAATGATGTAGTGAGCAAAACAAAAAATCTCTTATATTGAACCTTTTTCTAGATTTCAGCTCTGCTCACTTGCACATTCATCAAATCAACGTTTTATAAACACTAGTATGGGAGAAAAAAAAAAAAAAAAATATATATATATATATATATATATATACACACACACTCACCTAAAGGATTATTAGGAACACACACTAATACTGTGTTTGACCTTAATTCTACGTGGCATTGATTCAACAAGCTGCTGAAAGCATTCTTTAGAAATGTTGGCCATATTGATAGGAGCATCTTGCAGTTGATGGAGATTTTGTGGGATGCACATCCAGGACACAAAGCTCCCGTTCCTCCACATCCTGAAGATGCTCTATTGGGTTGAGATCTGGAGACTGTGGGGCATTTTAGTACCGTGAACTCACTGTCATGTTCAAGAAACCAATCTGAAATGATTCGAGCTTTGTGACATGGTGCATTATCCTGCTGGAAGCATCAGAGGATGGGTACATGGTGGTCATGAAGGGATGGAGATGGTCAGAAACAATGCTCAGGCAGGCCTTGGCATTTAAACGATGCCCAATTGGCACTAAGGGGCCTAAAGTGTGCCAAGAAAACATCCCCACACCATTACACCACCACCACCAGCCTGCACAGTGGTAACAAGGCATGATGGATCCATGTTCTCATTCTGTTTACTCCAAATTCTGACTCTACCATCTGAATGTCTCAACAGAAACATTTTTCCAGACTTCAACTGTTCAATGTTGGTGAGCTTGTGCAAATTGTGCCTCTTTTTCCTATTTGTAGTGGAGATGAGTGGCACCCGGTGGGGTGTTCTGCTGTTGTAGCTCATCCACCTCAAGGTTGTGTGTGTTGTGGCTTCACAAATGCTTTGCTGCAAACCTCGGTTGTAACGAGTGGTTATTTCAGTCAAAGTTGCTCTTCTATCAGCTTGAATCAGTCGGCCATGACCTCTGACCTCTAGCATCAACAAGGCATTTTCTCCCACAGGACTGCCGCATACTGGATGCTTTTCCCTTTTCACAGCATTCTTTGTAAACCCTAGAAATGATTGTGCGTGAAAATCCCAGTAAGTGAGCAGATTGTGAAATACTCAGACCGGCCCGTCTGGCAGCAACAACCATGCCACGCTCAAAACTGCTGAAATCACCTTTCTTTCCCATTCTGACTTTCAGTTTGGAGTTCAGGAGATTGTCTTGACCAGGAACAACCCCTAAATGCATTGAAGCAACTGCCATGTGATTGGTTGATTAGATAATTGCATTAATGAGAAATTGAACAGGTGTTTCTAATAATCCTTTAGGTGAGTGTATATACACATAACATACATACACACACACATACATAAACAAATAGGTAAATATGGATAATGTGACTTTCCTGTAGCTCAATCAGTAGAGATTGGTGCTTGCAACATCAAGGTCATGGGTTCGATCCCAGGGAAAACAAGAACTGATTCAATGTGTTTCTTGAATGCAATGTAAGTCGCTTTGGATAAAAGTGTCAGATAAATGCATAAATGTAAAAATGTAATTATCATTATTTAAAATAAATACTACTGGACTAAAAATAACATTACCTTCCGTAGGATCTAACGTTAGGAATTTGGTCATTTATTAAATAATAAATACACTAAATGCACATCTGTGTATTACTAAAAATACACTTATAAACAGAATGAGTGAATATCAGAATAATACGTTTTAGAGCATAGTGTGACGGCAGTGTAAAGGTTCATTCATCAGCCTCACGTCTGGATGATCATCAACACCTTCGTTACCACAGGAGAGTCGATTCAGCAATCTGGAGGAAGCGGATCGCTCACACCGATGAATAACAACAATGATACTCACCAGAACAGACCATCCATTTATAACAATCACGTCCAAATAAGCTATTTTTAATGTGACGTTTACAAGCCTGACCGTTTGTATGATATAAAGCTGTGGCTCATTCCACATCCAGACAACACAATTCTTGATGAACTTCGCAGAACGACACGATCTTTGCCTGTTTGTCACGGTGAATCTGCTTTGAATGGATCTGTATTGTATAAAGCACTGTATAAACAGACGTGACTTGATCAAAGAAACATAATATGTGTTTAGACTCGGGGTCAGAATTTCTGTCCAAGCAAATGTAATGAATAGTGATTATCTCAAGCACACGAACACCGAAAACAAAGCAGGATTTACAGTTGACGTGCTCAGCCGAGTCATGAAAATGTGTGCGTCTCGTTTTTCAGATCTGGGTGAACGTCAGAAGCTCTGAACGCAAACGTGTGTGTTGATGAGAGAAGAGAAAACGAGCCGTCAGCAGAGAAGAGGTGATCAGAGCAAGAGAGAGAGAAGAGAAACAGGAGGAAGCAAACGCAGAACTTTTCCATTATGTGCATTGATTACATTGCATGCCGTATGTGACGCCTGCTCTGCACAACATGATGCTTTTACTTTGTGTTTTTGTCTAACTAAACATTAAAGGTAACACACTAAAGGCAAGAGAGAGCGAGAGTGTATGTGTGTGTGAGAGAGAGAGTGTGTGAGTGTGTTTGTTTGAGAGCGTGTGTGTGTGTGAACATGTTTGTGTGTGTGAACATGTTTGTGTGTGTGAACATGTTTGTGTGTGTGAACATGTTTGTGTGTGTGTGCGTGTTTGTTTGTTTGAGTGTGTGTGTGTGTATGAGAGAGAGTGTGAGTGTGTTTGTGTGTGCTTGTTTGTTTGTTTGAGTGTGTGTGTGTGTGTGTGTGTGTGTGTGTGTGTGTGAACATGTTTGTGTGTGTGTGTGTGCTTGTTTGTTTGTTTGAGTGTGTGTATGTGTATGAGAGAGAGTGTGAGTGTGTTTGTGTGTGCTTGTTTGTTTGTTTGAGTGTGTGTGTGTGTATGAGAGAGAGTGTGAGTGTGTTTGTGTGTGCTTGTTTGTTTGTTTGAGTGTGTGTGTGTATGAGAGAGAGTGTGTTTGTGTGTGTGTGTGCTTGTTTGTTTGTTTGTTTGAGTGTGTGTGGGTGTGAGAGAGTGTATGAGTCTGTGTGTTCTTGTTTGTTTGAGTGTGTGTGGGTGTGAGAGAGTGTATGAGTGTGTGTGTTCTTGTTTGTTTGAGTGTGTGTGTGTGAGAGAGTGTATGAGTGTGTGTGTGCAAGTGTGTGTGTGCTTGTTTGTTTGTTTGAGTGTGTGTGGGTGTGAGAGAGTGTATGAGTGTGTGTGTGCAAGTGTGTGTTTGTTTGTTTGTTTGAGTGTGTGTGGGTGTGAGAGAGTGTATGAGTGTGTGTGTGCAAGTGTGTGTTTGTTTGAGTGTGTGTGTGTTTGTGCATGAGTGTATGCGTGTTTGTTTGAGTGTGTGTGTGTGTGTTTGTTTGAGTGTGTGTATGAGGGTGTGTGTGTGTGTGTGTGCGTGCGTGTGTTTGTTTGAGTGTGTGTGTGTGCACGTGTTTGTTTGAGTGTGTGTGTGTTTGTTTGTGCATGAGTGTGTGCGTATGCGTGTTTGTTTGAGTGCGTGTATGAGGGTGTGTGGGTGTGTGTGTGTGTGTGTGTGTGTGTGAGAGAGGGTGTATGAGTGTGTTTGTTTGTTTTTGTGTGTGTGTGTGTATGAGTGTGTGTGCGCATGTTTATTTGAGTGTGTGTGTTTGTGTTTGTTTGAGTGTGTGTATGAGGGTGTGTGCATGCGTGTGTGTGTGTATATGAGTGTGCGCGTGTGTTTGTTTGAGTGTGTCTATGAGGGTGTGTGTGTTTGTGTTTGTTTGAGTGTGTGTATGAGGGTGTGTGCATGCGTGTGTGTGTGTATATGAGTGTGCGCGTGTGTTTGTTTGAGTGTGTCTATGAGGGTGTGTGTGTGCGCGTGTGTTTCGTGCGCATGTTTGTTTGAGTGTGTGAATGAGGGTGTGTGTGTGTGTGGGTGTGTGTATATGAGTGTGTGCGCGTGCGCGTGTTTGTTTGAGTGTGTGTATGAGGGCGTGTGTGTGTGTGTGAGAGAGAGGGTGTGATGGTCTCACAAGACCAATGTTCCAGTGAGACATGTTTTTGGTTTTGAATGTTCTCACACACAGGAAACACGCGTGTTCTGAACACACCCTCATAGACACACTCAAACAAACACACGCGCACACTCATATACACACACACGCATGCACACACCCTCATACACAGAAACACAGAGGTTTGGGGAACGGCAGTTCAGCAGTGAAGAGTGTGTTACTCACTGTGTGATCTGAGGGGCCAGAAGGTCCCGGACGGTTTGGGAATGCACCACGGCGAGCTCCCCCCCACGGGACGAACAATTCCGACGTGCGTCTGACCAGCTGACTTCTTCCGACACCAAGAGGAAACAGCGGGACGAGTCGGCGTCCGGCAAACACAGCGGATCGGCTGAAGGGAGAGAGATCGACTTCAATTATTGACTTTAACTATATAATATATTTCTTAAAAAAAATCTTATTTAACTATAATATAATAGACAATACAATGTAAAATATATAATTAAATACAATACAATACAAATTAAAATTAAATACAAACAAATAAAAAGTTCACGAAGGATGCATTTATAGTGAATATATAGTAAAGTGTCATTTATTCCTGTGATTAAAGCAGAATTTATTAGATGATAATACAGTAAAACAGTGTAATATTATATCAGTGTAAAACAGCTGTTTTCTATGTGAATATATAGTAAAGTGTCATTTATTCCTGTGATTAAAGCTGAATTTATTAGATGATAAATACAGTAAAACAGTGTAATATTATATCAGTGTAAAACAGCTGTTTTCTATGTGAATATATAGTAAAGTGTCATTTATTCCTGAGATTAAAGCTGAATTTATTAGATGATAAATACAGTAAAACAGTGTAATATTATATCAGTGTAAAACAGCTGTTTTCTATGTGAATATATAGTAAAGTGTCATTTATTCCTGAGATTAAAGCTGAATTTATTAGATGATAAATACAGTAAAACAGTGTAATATTATATCAGTGTAAAACAGCTGTTTTCTATGTGAATATATAGTAAAGTGTCATTTATTCCTGTGATTAAAGCAGAATTTATTAGATGATAATACAGTAAAACAGTGTAATATTATATCAGTGTAAAACAGCTGTTTTCTATGTGAATATATAGTAAAGTGTCATTTATTCCAGTGATTAAAGCTGAATTTATTAGATGATAAATACAGTAAAACAGTGTAATATTATATCAGAGTAAAACAGCTGTTTTCTATGTGAATATATAGTAAAGTGTCATTTATTCCTGTGATTAAAGCTGAATTTATTAGATGATAATACAGTAAAACAGTGTAATATTATATCAGTGTAAAACAGCTGTTTTCTATGTGAATATATAGTAAAGTGTCATTTATTCCTGTTATTAAAGCTGAATTTATTAGATGATAAATACAGTAAAACAGTGTAATATTATATCAGTGTAAAACAGCTGTTTTCTATGTGAATATATAGTAAAGTGTCATTTATTCCTGTGATTAAAGCTGAATTTATTAGATGATAAATACAGTAAAACAGTGTAATATTATATCAGTGTAAAACAGCTGTTTTCTATGTGAATATATAGTAAAGTGTCATTTATTCCTGTGATTAAAGCTGAATTTATTAGATGATAAATACAGTAAAACAGTGTAATATTATATCAGTGTAAAACAGCTGTTTTCTATGTGAATATATAGTAAAGTGTCATTTATTCCTGTGATTAAAGCTGAATTTATTAGATGATAATACAGTAAAACAGTGTAATATTATATCAGTGTAAACAGCTGTTTTCTATGTGAATATATAGTAAAGTGTCATTTATTCCTGTGATTAAAGCTGAATTTATTAGATGATAATACAGTAAAACAGTGTAATATTATATCAGTGTAAAACAGCTGTTTTCTATGTGAATATATAGTAAAGTGTCATTTATTCCAGTGATTAAAGCTGAATTTATTAGATGATAAATACAGTAAAACAGTGTAATATTATATCAGTGTAAAACAGCTGTTTTCTATGTGAATATATAGTAAAGTGTCATTTATTCCAGTGATTAAAGCTGAATTTATTAGATAATAAATACAGTAAAACAGTGTAATATTATATCAGTGTAAAACAGCTGTTTTCTATGTGAATATATAGTAAAGTGTCATTTATTCCAGTGATTAAAGCTGAATTTATTAGATGATAAATACAGTAAAACAGTGTAATATTATATCAGTGTAAAACAGCTGTTTTCTATGTGAATATATAGTAAAGTGTCATTTATTCCTGTGATTAAAGCTGAATTTATTAGATGATAATACAGTAAAACAGTGTAATATTATATCAGTGTAAAACAGCTGTTTTCTATGTGAATATATAGTAAAGTGTCATTTATTCCAGTGATTAAAGCTGAATTTATTAGATGATAAATACAGTAAAACAGTGTAATATTATATCAGTGTAAAACAGCTGTTTTCTATGTGAATATATAGTAAAGTGTCATTTATTCCAGTGATTAAAGCTGAATTTATTAGATGATAAATACAGTAAAACAGTGTAATATTATATCAGTGTAAAACAGCTGTTTTCTATGTGAATATATAGTAAAGTGTCATTTATTCCTGTTATTAAAGCTGAATTTATTAGATGATAAATACAGTAAAACAGTGTAATATTATATCAGTGTAAAACAGCTGTTTTCTATGTGAATATATAGTAAAGTGTCATTTATTCCTGTGATTAAAGCTGAATTTATTAGATGATATATACAGTAAAACAGTGTAATATTATATCAGTGTAAAACAGCTGTTTTCTATGTGAATATATAGTAAAGTGTCATTTATTCCTGTGATTAAAGCTGAATTTATTAAAACAGTAGAATGTGGCGGTTGCAACATCAAGGTCATGGGTTCGATTCCCAGGGAAAGCAAGAACTGATTAGAATATCAATGTGTTTCTTGAATGCAATGTAAGTCACTTTGCATCCAAACGTTAGACAAATGCAGAAATGTAAATGTAAAACAACAAAGCCAACAATTCTATGAACAGAAAACTGTCTATTTATTATTAACTATTACTTTAATAGATTATTAATTTTATGTGTCATTGGCCCATATTAAAAATCATCAGGGTTATATTTTCTTTAATCTTATGTTATTTCATTTGCAGTCTTTGAGAATCTCACAGTCATAGATTAATATAATCGGACGTCAACAACAAATAATATGGCAATCCGTTTATTTCTCCCTTTTGAAAGGTGAAAGGCCTGTTTGTTGTGTGTGTAACGTTGCATCGGTCGTGTCCGTCAGCGTCAGCGTCACAGCTAAAGCATTCAGACACATCAGTCAAGACTTTCTCTTCCTCTGCGCCTCTCTCTCTTCTCCTCCTGTCTCTTGAGATTGGCGCTGTGCGCTCTTATCAGTTCTCACGGAGCAAACAATAACGGACAGATCTCTGCAGAGCGGATAAACAAGCGAGGGAATCGTCACATGCCATCGCTCACATGCTTTGTGTGAGAGAGGGGATGTTTATGGCTCCATAGATCACGAAAAGCAGGAGATTTTAAAAGAGAGAGAGAAAGAGTACGTGGTCCTTTCAAAGCGTGTGTACCTGCACACAAACCCTGTTTCCAAACATCACCTTCATATATAATGTATCTGTGCACATGAGATGAGCGTAGCAACAAATTAAACATCCAAAATTGAGAGAAATGTTTTCATGAATTATATTAAATTCAACACTAATAAAATACTGATTAAAATAATTTAAAATTGAATTATTTTACTCAAAATTAAATCTAATTACAGTAGTATCATAAATTGTGCTTTCATGTAAAAATCTTTAATTAATTAATTCAATAAATTATTCATTCAATCAATTATTTTAATTAATAAAATTCTTTATCTCAAAATAGGTAATTGATTTTTTTTTTACTATAATTAATTTACAATGCTCATTTATATAATATGATACAACATAATTTAATTTGTGCTGTCAAAACGATTAATGGCATCCGACATAAAAGTTGGTGTTTATATGATATATGTGTGTGATATAACATAACGAGTTTAAAAGTTTGGGGTCAGAAAAACTTATGTTTTTGAAAGAAGTCTCTTCTGCTCACCAAAGCTTCATTTATTTCATCAATGCCACCGCAAATACAACAATATTGTGAAATATTATATCAGTGTAAAACAGCTGTTTTCTATGTGAATATATAGTAAAGTGTCATTTATTCCTGTGATTAAAGCTGAATTTATTAGATGATAAATACATTAAAACAGTGTAATATTATATCAGTGTAAAACAGCTGTTTTCTATGTGAATATATAGTAAAGTGTCATTTATTCCTGTGATTAAAGCTGAATTTATTAGATGATAAATACAGTAAAACAGTGTAATATTATATCAGTGTAAAACAGCTGTTTTCTATGTGAATATATAGTAAAGTGTCATTTATTCCTGTGATTAAAGCTGAATTTATTAGATGATAAATACAGTAAAACAGTGTAATATTATATCAGTGTAAAACAGCTGTTTTCTGTGTGAATATATAGTAAAGTGTCATTTATTCCTGTGATTAAAGCTGAATTTATTAGATGATAAATACAGTAAAACAGTGTAATATTATATCAGTGTAAAACAGCTGTTTTCTATGTGAATATATAGTAAAGTGTCATTTATTCCTGTGATTAAAGATGAATTTATTAGATGATAAATACAGTAAAACAGTGTAATATTATATCAGTGTAAAACAGCTGTTTTCTATGTGAATATATAGTAAAGTGTCATTTATTCCTGTGATTAAAGCTGAATTTATTAGATGATAAATACAGTAAAACAGTGTAATATTATATCAGTGTAAAACAGCTGTTTTCTATGTGAATATATAGTAAAGTATCATTTATTCCTGAGATTAAAGCTGAATTTATTAGATGATAAATACAGTAAAACAGTGTAATATTATATCAGTGTAAAACAGTTGTTTTCTATGTGAATATATAGTAAAGTGTCATTTATTCCTGTGATTAAAGCTGAATTTATTAGATGATAAATACAGTAAAACAGTGTAATATTATATCAGTGTAAAACAGCTGTTTTCTATGTGAATATATAGTAAAGTGTCATTTATTCCTGTGATTAAAGCTGAATTTATTAGATGATAAATACAGTAAAACAGTGTAATATTATATCAGTGTAAAACAGCTGTTTTCTATGTGAATATATGGTAAAGTGTCATTTATTCCTGTGATTAAAGCTGTATTTTCAGCATCATTACTCCAGTCTTTACTCTACTCCTTCACTAATCCTTCTGATATGATGATATTAGAAAAGCACCAGTAAATGTCTAGTAGGTAAAGCAGCGTATTAGATGTTAGGTCAGAGCTTTTGTTTCTCGTACCTCTTACTATCTCTCTCCCATCCTTCTGGATCCTCCAGTCCACGGTTACGCCCACTCCGCCCCAGTTGACCAGAGAAAGCTCCGCCTCCAGGCTCTGATTGGCCACTATGAGCGCAGGGCAGTGCAGCTCGAGTCGAGGCGGCAGTTCCACACTCACGTTCCCTTGAGCGACGATCTCCTGGTGTCCCGCTGAGAGACTCACTTGAGCCTGGTAGCGTCCTGGCAGTCCGTACTTATGCCTCGCCACGGTGTTCAGCGTGGAGCTGTTTACCCGGGGCGAAAGGTCACCGAAGTCCCATGAGGAAGAAGCAGGGAAGACGGAGGATGCGACGGACAGGACGGCCTCGGAATGGACGGACACGCGGGCGGAAGGAAGAGAGGCGGAGAAATTCACCTGTGGGTGGAGAACAAATTCAAATTGATCCAGTACCGTTAGAAGACTATGAGTGTTTCTGAAAGAGTCTCTTCCGCTCACCAAAGCTGCATTTATTTGATCAAAAACACAGTAAAAACAGTAATATTGTGATATATTATTACAATATTTCCATTTCCAAACCAAGCACTAGCGATGGTAAAGTATATACAGTCCTCAATCTCTGACCTGAAACACATCCTGCGCCACAGTCCAGCGACACTCCTTCATGACCACCGGGTTCGAGCAGGCGGCCGAACACTGGGACTCGCTGATGTAATTGGGCTCAGAGTTGGTGCTGCACAGACACTCTTTCTGCTGTCCCAGTCCGCCGTACCGCTGGTTCTCATGGAAGCATTTGGAGTGGCACTGTTCCCTGGAGAACGGACCGGGAGTGGAGGAGGAGAAGATGACCAGCTCCACGCCCGCCGCGTGCTCCTTGTCCTGCAGACAGCCCGCGTATGTCAGGCCTGAGAGAGAGAGAGACAGGAATGACAAATTCAAGCTCTCAATAAACAAAATATGTCTTTATGTATTTTATATTTCTGCATCTGGCAAACACTTTTATCTAAAGCGACTTGCATTGCATTCAAGAAACACATGAATGCTGATAAATCCAGAAATGTAAATATAAATTCAGAATCTAGTTTTCTATTATGAATAGACGTGAAGTCGCTGTGGATAAAAGCATCTGCTAAATTAATAATTGTATGCTGTAATGCATTATTAATTTTTCCAAGAAATTGTATCCAAAGTTCAAATACAATATGTTTCTAGATTTGTTTGATAGTGATTTGGTAGCACGATTTAACATAGACTAGCATATCGTTAGCGAGGTTAAACATGAACTAGCATGTCAGTAGCGAGATTTAAAATTAACAAGTATGTCGGTACTGCGATTTAACATGAACTAGCATGTCAGTAGCGAGATTTAGCATGAACTAGCATGTCAGTAGCGAGATTTAGCATGAACTAGCATGTCAGTAGCGAGATTTAACATTAACAAGTATGTCGGTACTGCGATTTAACATGAACTAGCATGTCAGTAGCGAGATTTAACATGAACTAGCATGTCGGTAGGGTGATTTAGCATGAACTAGCATCTTGGTAGCGCGATTTAACATGAACTAACATGTCGTTAGCGTGGATTCGCATGAACTAGCATGTTGGTAGCGCGATTTAACATGAACTAACATGTCGGTACTGCGATTTATCATGAACTAGCATGTCAGTAGCGAGATTTAGCATGAACTAGCATGTCGGTAGGGTGATTTAGCATGAACTAATATCTTGGTAGCGCGATTTAACATGAACTAACATGTCGGTACTGCGATTTATCATGAACTAGCATGTTGGTACTGCGATTTATCATGAACTAGCATGTTGGTACCACGATTTAGCATGAACTAGCATGTTGGTACCACAATTTAACATGAACTAGCATGTTGGTAGCACGATTTAGCATGAACTAGCATGTTGGTAGCACGATTTAGCATGAACTAGCATGTCGTTAGCGTGGTTTCGCATGAACTAGCATGTTCGTAGCGCGATTTAACATGAACTAACATGTCGGTACTGCGATTTATCATGAACTAGCATGTTGGTACTGCGATTTATCATGAACTAGCATGTTGGTACCACGATTTAGCATGAACTAGCATGTTGGTACCACGATTTAGCATGAACTAGCATGTTGGTACCACGATTTAGCATGAACTAGCATGTTGGTACCACGATTTAGCATGAACTAGCATGTTGGTACCACAATTTAGCATGAACTAGCATGTTGGTAGCACGATTTAGCATGAACTAGCATGTTGGTACCACAATTTAGCATGAACTAGCATGTTGGTACCACAATTTAGCATGAACTAGCATGTTGGTAGCATGATTTAGCATGAACTAGCATGTTGGTAGCATGATTTAGCATTAACTAGCATGTTGGTACCACAATTTAGCATGAACTAGCATGTTGGTAGCATGATTTAGCATGAACTAGCATGTTGGTACCACAATTTAGCATGAACTAGCATGTTGGTACCACAATTTAGCATGAACTAGCATGTTGGTACCACAATTTAACATGAACTAGCATGTTGGTAGCACGATTTAGCATGAACTAGCATGTTGGTAGCACGATTTAGCATGAACTAGCATGTCGTTAGCGTGGTTTTGCATGAACTAGCATGTTGGTAGCGCGATTTAACATGAACTAACATGTCGTTAGCGTGGTTTCGCATGAACTAGCATGTTCGTAGCGCGATTTAACATGAACTAACATGTCGGTACTGCGATTTATCATGAACTAGCATGTTGGTACTGCGATTTATCATGAACTAGCATGTTGGTACCACGATTTAGCATGAACTAGCATGTTGGTACCACAATTTAGCATGAACTAGCATGTTGGTAGCACGATTTAGCATGAACTAGCATGTTGGTACCACAATTTAGCATGAACTAGCATGTTGGTAGCACGATTTAGCATGAACTAGCATGTTGGTAGCACGATTTAGCATGAACTAGCATGTTGGTACCACAATTTAGCATGAACTAGCATGTTGGTACCACAATTTAGCATGAACTAGCATGTTGGTAGCACGATTTAGCATGAACTAGCATGTTGGTACCACAATTTAGCATGAACTAGCATGTTGGTACCACAATTTAGCATGAACTAGCATGTTGGTAGCACAATTTAGCATGAACTAGCATGTTGGTAGCACGAGCTAACATTAACTAGCATGTCGGTACCGCGATATAACATGAACTAGCATGTTGCTGGCATGAATTAGCAGAAAATTAACATCATGTTGCTGAGGTGTTCTAGGATATCCGGGGTGGCTCTTAGGATGTTGCTATGAGGTGGCTAAGGTACACAGGATGGTTGTTAAGGTGTCGTTAGGTGGTTGCTAGGGTGTTATTAGGCGGTTGCTAGGGTATCTGGGTTGGTTAAACTCAAACAGCGTCCACAGTGACCAGACCAGGAACCGGAGAACCGCATCATGGATGTGCATGCAAGGCTATCGTGACAATAATGACCAAACTTCACGGCTGAATCACTCACCGCAGGTGTGAACGCTGACGTTGAGCAGCGGCTGATTCTTCACCTCCGGCGGACGGTCGCAGAGCATGGAGTCGGGCCGCTTCACCTGAACGCCCTGCTCCTGCAGCCAGCTGACCAGCCGCACCAGCTTACAGTCGCACACGAACGGGTTCCAGCTCAGGTCTCTGGGACGAGAGAGAGAGAGAGAGAGAGAGAGAGAGGGAATGTGTGATAAGACACTCGATTATCACGCATTACTCTGACCCCGAGGGGAAGCTTTAGTCAGTCTGTCACCGCAGACTCGCTGTTTTATCAGTCCAGGAAACACAACTGCACTCTAATCTTTCATTATTGTGGAAGTGAAGGAAGTTTAACGGGGA
Organism: Rhodeus uyekii; assembly: GCA_037043235.1. Taxonomy (NCBI): domain Eukaryota; kingdom Metazoa; phylum Chordata; class Actinopteri; order Cypriniformes; family Acheilognathidae; genus Rhodeus; species Rhodeus uyekii. The sequence continues at coordinate 47,186 of JAWRVZ010000049.1, forward strand.
ATGTTAATCTGAAAGAAGCTCTTGGAAAGTCACAGAGGGAACGCTATCACATAAAAACACGTGAATTACTATTAAAATCACAAAGCAATGATGATATGAATGTTTTTTTACTTAAAAATAATACGAATATGATCCTTATCATTTGGTAATAAGCAACTGCAATAAAATTAAAACTAATAAAGTCGACTTTTTACAACTATTATGATTTTCTGACATTATTTTCATGACAATTATGCACATTATTTCTCCAGATCATCGTTACTGTAATAAAGGAATCAACAGCATCTTGTTTGAACACAAATTAAATCAAAGTAA